>PVJD01013989.1:0-10000 GCA_004026545.1 Mormoops blainvillei | reverse complement strand
TGCTGTGAGGGTTAAGTAAATTTAAATGCACAGTAACATTTCACAAGCATATTGCAAGTGCTAGATAAATATTAATTTTCTTCTAAGTATGTCGTGTTAATAATGTAGTGGTTAATAATTAAATCCTGTAATGTTTGTCCAAAAAGACCTATGTTAAAATGCACATAGAAGAAAACATACAGGGAGACAAATGGTCACACACCTGGATTCATATTCCATCAGTCAGCACTGAAGTTTCTGCTCAGGCTGAAGGGGCAGTGAAGACAGGCAGCTGGCCAGCAGGTATAGCCCTCTGCGCCGGGGATAAAATCAGACCTGCCACACGCTGGCTGCCCGGATAGAAAGCCAAGCTGGGGCCCAAGATGTGTCTTGTTAACTGCTAATAAATTAAGTAAAAGCTTAGAAAAGATGCCCAGTGTTTTTTAATGACTGTTTCTTCCATGGCCTGACAGAAAGCATTAAAATACCCCGACCACTCTCCTCCGTATACCAACCGGAAGAAGTCCATGAGGAGCCTGGGTTCGTTGAAACAATGTTTGAAGGCAGAGCTGACCAGTTCTGAGTGAACATAAAGCCTTTTCTGTTGATAGCTTGGTTTCCAAGCTATTTGACAGCTGAGGACAGAATGTACTTTTGTCTTAGAATTTGGAAAACACAGGTGCTGTGACAACAGAAATTAAAATAGGAGAGTTAACATACACCTTCCTCTGCGGTTCATCAGCATGTTCTACTGCAGCAAGTCATTCAGCACACACCGTCCTTAGTGTCCAAGTAGGTTTTTAGAAACACTTAACTTGTTTAATATTGACAATTAGGCTGTAACTGTCAATGAAAATGATGTGTTTTAAATTAACATGCCATATAATCAGCTTATACGATATTTGAACAGGTTCATGTGTAAGTCCTTATTGCTCAAATTTCATGTAATGTACACTTCCAATAAAATTGGATATTCCCTACTGAAAAGTAATGGCTGAATTTTTTATAATTAACTATTTACTAAAAATGTTGTGCATTCAAATAATCAATAAGAAATCTTATTTTATAGGGTATAAATCATGTGAGAGAAATTATTTTCCGTTTACTCTCAGAAGTTTAGTAAATGCCAGGCAGCCAGGTGATGGGTCCTCAGAATAATGTCACTATGAAAAAAAATGTAAAAATGTTTTTTGGTCCTAATCATGCGAACATCTATTTTAGAATTCATCAGGATTTGAAAGAATGCTTCCAATCAATTCATAATCAACTTGTTGAATAAAAGGTTACAAGAATAGGCAAGAAATTGCTAAAAAAAAAAAGTGGGTAGTTTTTATAAAGGACCATGCAAACATCTATTTGAATTCGTGGGATTAAAAAAATAATGCTGACTGCAAAGGGCTCCGAGAGCGAGGTTTGGTGAAGCTCTTCTTGAACTTCAGCCATGTTTGTTCCAGGAAATCAGGAACTACGTGGCTTTGAACTGAAGTCCCACAAAGATGGATATCTAATCTGCAGACTTGTCCCCAGGAAGATGACATCGGACACACCTCATTCATGTTCCAAGTCACATGGATAAAACACTGCATACTAACTGCCCACCCACCAGATCTCAGTCATCTGCTTCAATTGTTTGATGAGCTTTGGATCACTGGGACCCAATGATCAGCAAGATAAAAGAATCAAGATTAGTTTAAATTCATTTAGATGTGAAAAAATATTTTACTCTACAACTTTTTTTCTCCCAATTTAGTACAAACACATACATATATCCATAATACATACATATATACATAAAATATCTACATGTGGGGTTTTTTTCTGGTGTTCAAAAGAGATGAACATCAGTATACAACTTGCCTATAGTTTTCTGCAAAAACATAGATATCATAGTTTCCAATTAAACCTTACTTTCACCTTTAATTGTAAAATAATATTTTCCTAGTTTTAAGTTATAGAAATCCATGAATTCTTTTAAATAAACGTTATAGTTTTTTTCAGAATTCATGGGTAGCTTTTTCTTCATATTAGTGTTCTCACTAGTATCTTCTTTCTATATATGTCTTTTGGTGAAAATGACTAGCTTAAGGGTGCCTGTCTGGCATTTTATTTATCTTCCCCTTGTAATAAAGTAAAATTATTTTTCTTCCAAACCTATACTCTCTGCCCCATGTGTTGTCTCTCAAACTGCTAACTAGAAAATGGCAAACAAAATCTGGTTTGCACTGGGGTACGTACATCCAGCACTAGAGGGCATTTCTGACACTCAGGGTGGATGCAATGAGGGCAGAAACCATGCCCCATGTGCATCAACAGACACCAGCAGATCTCCTCCTGGAGGCTGGGTCATCATTGCAGAATCTGTCCTGCAGGTGCTTACCTTCCAAAGCCACGTCATCGGCCCTTGGTTTGCAATGCCGAGGGCTCCCCCTGGAAATGCCAGGGCTACAGATGCCTGAATCAGAAGGGCCTCACAGAGTAGCGAGTCAGCTCTGTAACCTGGCCCCACGTTGTGTTTAAGGTTAACAGAAGTGAGAAGTGCATACAATTAAACTTGCCAAGGCTCAGAAACATAATTAAGGAACAGTCCTTGGGAACTGTTCATTAAAGATTGTCTTTTAATTGCTATCTTGCTAGAAGAGGCCAGAATGAATGAGATTGTCACAATTTCCCAGTCAATCTTATAATGTTCCATTTTTGTAATTGCTGTAGAAAGGCTGTGGGTTGAATTCAGGGGCTTGTGTTCTTGTCCAGTCCCAGGACAATCTTGTTTCCTCTTGTCCTCCAGCATGAGTACACAGTGCCCTATGACATACTCTCGTGTCGTTCCAGCATCATCACACACTTTCTACTTCACTTGTGTCCATACTATGGAAATTGACCTATGGGGGAACCTGATTGGTCGGAATCACCAATGACTACATTTTTTCTGTCATGATTTTCTCTTTTGGCCTTGAATGTGCCAATTAGAGGTTTGGAATAAAGTTTGTTACTGCTAGGGATCACTGTCATGTCTTAGGTACAATGTGTATTTTATGCAAATGGAGGATTTGAGAGCAGTTTGACCCAGTTCTCGAAGTCTGTGCCTTAGTCCAGTGGTCAGCCAGCTACAGCCCACAGGTTAAATTTGGTCCAATGCTTATTTCTTTAAGGCCCTGGAGGTAAGGATATAGTCTACATTTTTAAAATTGATTCAACAAAAATTTTTTTAAACTTTTTTATGGGAAATTAAAATTTCAGTGTCCATAAATAAAGCTTTATTTTAACACAGCAATACCCTTTCATTTATACATTGTGTGTGACTGCAGAGTTGAGTTGTGGCAACAGACATCACATGGATGCAAAGCCTAAAACACTTACCAGATGGTCCTTTGTAGAACAAATTTGCCAAATATAAACATTTACAAAATCAGGTGAAAGTCCAGTGGAGTCCAATGGGTCATGGTAGACACTACAGTGATGTGGAGAGCAAGTGACCCAGCCCAATTTTCTTCAGCCAATTGTCACCATGTGGGAAGGTTGGCTTAGCATGGCTGGATTTCCAAGTGTTCAGGAAAAAAGGGCCAATGTAATCTTGATGTGCTTTAAAAAATTAAATGCCTTGTAAGAGAAATTGAATGTATCTGCGGGTCAATGTACACACACCAAGTAACCTAATGTGCATATCCTTGGGATGTGAGAGGGAAGAGGAGCACCAGGAGAAAACCCACACAGATGTGGGAGAAGGTGCAAACTCCACACAGACAGTGGCTCTGGCTGGGAATCAATTTTTTTCTCATCAACACTATAATGAAGCAACACTGACCAAAACAACATTATTTGAGGGTCTGCTGAATGTATATTCAGGTTCATATAGAAAATAATACAATAATTAGTAAATAACAATACAAGAATAAATTGTGTCTCATGTACTAACAACTATACACCTACTTTTGCCCTACCCTGTATACATTTTGTTAGCAGTCGATGAAAAGTTGATGAATAAATGAGTGTTGAGTAAGTGTAAATGGATCTGCAGATACACATACATATAAATCTATGGACGAGGACTTTCCAGAGAGTATTCAACCATGTACTATGATAAATGGAGAGATTTATTGAAGAACATAAAAGATACAGGAAATACTGTACATAGGACAATGTCACCTCAGTTCCCTTCAAAGTAGGCACCTTGGGACCTCATGCAGTTCTCCCAATTGCTGTCAGCTGCCCTGTACATATTCCTGAATCTCATCAGTGGCCTGAAATCTCCTCCTTTTCAAATGTGATTTTAGTTTTGGGAAAAACCAGAAGTCACAGGGTGCCAAATCTGGGCTATAGGGGAGCTGAGTCACCTGGGTCATTTGATGTTTCACCAAAAAACACCAAACGAGACGTGATATATGACCGGGTGTGTTGTTGTAACAAAGCTGACAATCACTAGTTACCCATAGCTGTGGCGTTCTGAATCATCTGAATAGTTTCTGTGAAGGAATGTTCAAGCTTAATGCAAAATGTGATGCAGATTCGTTGCCCCACTCTCACAGTCATTTTGAATGTGATGACCACGCAGTACACATGTTCACTCAATGGCATCTACTGTCCCCACTGACTAGTACAGTGAAGCTGTCATTGTTCACATATGCTCATTCCTGTTTACTCTCCTTGGCTGCCAGGTTACAGTGATGTCACATGAACTGTTCTTGTTATATTAACAATGGCTAGACTTTTTCCAGACAGATCTCATATACTTCATATATCCTTATTTGCTATATATCTACCGTATTTATATGTCAGACAGATGGATGGATGGATAGATAGATAGATAGATAGATAGATAGATAGATAGATAGATGACAGATAGACAGAGAGAGAGATAGATAATGGAAGGTCCTCTGCTTTTATCTGGATATTCAGAGATTTCCGTTTAGTTCACCATCCCACAGGTAATCATGATACACCTGCAAAGTGCCAGGTCTGTGACAGGAATTTCTGACTTATCCAGTAAAATGAGCACATCGTAGGAACACATCAGAGAAAAGAAAGTATAATCCACCACTGGGGAACTCCCCTGGCTGGGCCCAGTCCCTTAGCCCTGCCTCACTGTTAGGACTGAACCAGAGTGAGTATTAAGTAAACGTGACCCATCAGTATTATTTACCAATTGTATGAGAAAGGGAGGTATAAGAGATGCCCTGATTTCTGCCCTGCATACTTGGGAGGGTATGGCTTCACTTACTAAAATAGGGACAATGGGACAAAGCAGAAACACTTAGAGATAGAGGCAAACTCAATTTTGTTGTGGCATGTCCAGTTCCAGTTATAAGGTGGGCATCCAAATCCAAGCTCTCAAGTAGAAAGGTGTTTACAGGCATCTGGTCAGCACCGGAAAGATAAGGGCCAGAGACCAATAGCTGAATTTCAGGGGAAGAAGGCGAGTGTTAAAGTCTGGGAAGTGGATGAGATGCCTGGGGCCACAGGGGGAGGAGGCAGGAGGCTCAGAGCGACTTTGAACAATGTCTGCATTTAAGGCAGCATCAGGGAGAAGTTGCTGACAAAGGTCATGAGGAAAAAAACAAGGCAGAGTAATACCATAGCCACAGAAAGGCAGGGGCAAGTGCCCATTTAGCGCACGCCCTGAGACGTGACTTTTGACCAGACAGCAGCTCCTGGCTGATCGGGAGGACAGCAGCTGGGTCTTTAGGAGAGGAAGGAAATACAGATACATGTTTTTCCCTAGAAGTTTGGCTATGAAGGAAAGGAGAAATACAGAGCAAGTTTCCAAATGGTGTCAGTGAGTGTGCACACACTCATGTGTTCATGCAGAAATGCACACTTGTTCAATGTTTAGTTGGTGAACAAGTCGGAAAGGGCGGGGTCCCACATACAACTTGCTTTCACAATACCTGTGTGCTCTCAGATATGACTGACCAAAAATAGAGCAATCTGTGAAGAACATGGTGTCTGGAGACATCGCCCCTGTCCTGAGGTTGTCAGCAGCATGTTTTACCTGGAAGACTTCAGAACCACTCTGGTCACAGATCTCCCATCAGCCATACAGACATGTTAGAATAAATGGTGTTCAAGGATTTCTTCAGTTCCCTGACCTTATATTTTTCACTGTTGAAAATCAGTTCCCAGTACCTATGCATTAACTGAACACACAATATTTTTCAAGTTGACCACAGTGCAGTGGCTCCCTGGCCATCCAGATAGGCAACTGGGTGGAGGACAGACTCACCCCTTCCAGGACTTCTGCCCTTTCCAGCTCCAATGATGGGAGCAACAGAGCTCTAGGACCTCCCTGCCCAGAGGGAAGCTTGTGATACCAGACCTGCCTCCTTGGTCTTTCTCACTCTACCCTGGCATATAATCTTTGCATTTTGCTTCAGACAGCTCATCTTTTGTATTTCGCTTCAATAACTTCACTTAAACGGCGTAAAACCTCTAGGTAAAGATAAAGAAAGACAACATCTTGTTCTTGTTTTCAGTGAGGCCTACCAGCATCCCAAAGGCTAAGTTTATTTTTATTTCCATATAATGGAAGAGGAAACAGAGACATGAGAAAACCCCACATTTCTATCTCTCTCTCTGTGTACACATAGTGTGTTTGTATGTGTGCAACCAATGTTAACTTTGGAATCTTTTCAAAAGTTTGTTTAGAGATGGGGACACACAAAGCAGATCTTTCTGTATTTACTAACAGGGTCCTTGTGTGTTTTAAGGAGGGCTGCCTCTCTAGCTTGAGTTATATTATTTGACAGTTGGTTCTGAGATTTCATCTTGATTTTTCTGAAGCAACTGAGATTATATTACCCTTAACATGAAGTCAAAATATCTAAAATCATCAAACATATTAGTGTTTTAAAGTTTTCAATAAATTCCAAGTATCTCAAGTTTCCCTATCCCAAGAACAATGGACACCATCATTTAAAGGAATCACCACTCATCTACAAGGCTTAGATGCCCTGTCACTGTGGTGCCAGTATGCTCATCCTTTCTTTTCCCCACGTGCCCAAAACTCCCTAATACATTGCTCCATTTGTTTTTCAAGCTTAAAAACACTGTTTATTTCTATGAGCTCAAACCCAAAAGAATCACCATGTCCGTCGTTCATTGGGTGCTGGTCCAATATTGAAAACCCATACTCCCCCTCCCACTGACCACTACGGGGCTGGCACCAATTCCAAGCCCTGACTGGGGTTTACCCTGGGTTCTGATGGAATGTGTTCTCTCCTTATCTTCTAGAATCGATCCTCTTGGGTCACAGACATTTTTAAAAACTGACTTTATTCAGGTGTAATTTGCAAACAATAAAAGCACACATATGAAATGTACATTTTAATGAGGTATGAAAAATGCATATGAGTGAAATCACCACTCCACTTGTGATGTGGAAAGCTTCCATTACCCACAAAAATTCCCCAGGGCCCCCTCCCAGTCAATCCCCTCCTTCATCTCTAGCCCAAAGCAACTTCTGTCTGTCACTATCAATCAAATTTTTATTCCCTTGTGTATTGTATAAGTAGAATTATGCTTTTGTGCCTGACATCTCTTGCTCAAAATAGTGCTTTTAATATTCACCCATGTTGTATATATCAGTATTTTTTCTCTTTTAACTGCTGAGTAGTGGTCCCTGTTTGGATGTACCATGATATCGATTCACCTGTTGATGAATATCTGGGTTGTTTAAAGCTTTGGGTAATTGCCATGAAAGTTGTCATGAACATTTGTGGGTAGATGCCTAGGAGCAGAATTGCTGGATAACATGGTAAGTGAGTGTTTAGCTTTATAAGAAACTAACAAATTGTTTTACAAAGCAGTGGTACCACTTCCCACTCTTACCAGCCATGTAGTTGCTCCAGCCTCACAAAAACTTAATATTGTCAATATTTTCTAATTTCAGCCATTTTAATGGCTATGGTATGGGACCTCACTTTGGCTTAAAATTGTATTTTCCTAATGATTAATGGAGTTAAGCATCTTTCCATGTGGGTATCATAAATTGGGTTGTATGTCTTTTGATTATTGAATTGTAAATATTTATATCCCTTCTGGGTAGAATTGTCAGATGTATGTGTTGTGTAGCTTTGCCCCGAGGTGTCGATATGCCTTTTAATTTTCTTAGCAATGTCTTTAGAAGAACAGATGTTTTAATTTTGATGAATTTTATCTTTAAAATACTTACTAAATAACTGCTTTATTTTAAATTAGATTTAGATTTATAGACTAGTTGAAACTATAGTATGGACAATTATCATAACATCCAGTTTTCCCTTACAATTTCCCACATCTTACATTAGCATGGCACACTTGTCACAATTAATGAATCAATATTAATAAAATATTACATTCTTTATTTCGTTTTCCTGTTTCAGGAATCCATCCATGATTCTATGTCACATTTAGTCATCCTGTCTCCTTAGGCTTCTCCCAACAGTGACAGCTGCTCCAGCTTTCCTCGTTTTTTATGACATTGACAGTTTTGAAAAATACTGGTCAGGTATTTTGTAGAATGTTCCCCAGTTGGAATCTGTCTGATGTTTTACTTATGACTATACTGGGGTTATAGGTTTTGGGGAAGAAGACCACAGATCTAAAGTGCTCTTCAAAGAAGTCCATTTTGTCAGTTAGTTTTCTTTTAGGTTTTATATTTTTGTGTCCTGAGAACTTTTTAATCATGATGAGGTCAAAATTTTTTTCCTACATCTTCATACAGAAAATTTATATTTTTAGCTTTTCCATTGGGACTATGAAGGATTTTGAAATACTTTTGTGTATGGTATGAGCATTGACTTTTTTTTAATTTTAATGATATGAACACCCAGCTTTGGCAGCACTCTTCCCTTAAAAGAATCCCCTTTCCCCATTGAACTGCCATGGTATCTTTGTAAAAATCATTTGCCCGTATGTACATTGGTATGTTATTGAACTCTCTGCTCTGTTTAATTAATCTCTGCTTATGCCAATAGCACTCTGTCTCAATACCTGTAACTAAGGTAAATCTTGGACTCAGGTGAGAAAACTGCCTAAAGCTTACTCTGCTTTTTTTCTGTTTTGGCTATACCAGATCCTTTGCATTTTCACATACATTTTAGAATTATCTTATCAGTCCTACAAAAATTACCTGCTGGGAGTTTTTTTTTGGATTGTATTGAACCTGTACATCTATTTTAGGAGAAATACCATGGTGTGGTTAAAGAACACACTTTGCTTGGTTTCACTCTTTAAAAATTGGTTTGAGACTCAGTCTATGGCTCAGCATATGATCTATCTTAGTGAGTGTTCTTTTGAAAATGCTATTTCTTTTTCATTTTTGAAAGTTATTTTTTCTGGTTTTAGAATTCCACATGAACAATTTCGGCACTTTAAGCATGTTGTTCCCTTGTCTCCATGAAAAGCCTTCTCTAAACGTTACAGCTTTTCTTCAATAGCTAATACTCTGCCTGATTGTAAGATTTTCTCTTTATCTCAGGGTATTTATTTATATTTTATGAATTATCTTACAGAGGTTTTTATGTATTTTCACAATCTTCTGGGAGGGTCTTCTTTGGACACTACTGCAAAAATGCTCCACTCTGCCAGGAGGAAGGTGTACAACTTCTAGACCTGAATCTTCACAGTTTACTCATTGAACTTGGCCGCACGTGTGCAGTTTCATCCTACATGTGTTGTTGATATCTCAGGATTCAGCAAACCTCAGGGACCCTAGTAAAGGTTTTGTAGTGTTTTTTCTGTATAATAAGGAATCCACTCTACTTTGTGTTTCAAAATATTTATCCATCCATAAAGCTGGTACGATAGTAAGTATCATCTCATTTTTCCCCGAGGATCATAGTTCTCAGTTCTAATATTCAAAGATATATATATCTTTATCTTTATATATATTTATATATTTATATTTATATTAGATTTATTAATATTATTAATTTATATCATTAAATATATTATATTCTTTATAATTATTAACTTCATTATAATAGTATAATAAGATTTATAGTATTAAATAATATAAATTTAACATTATAAAATTATAATATTATAT
>PVJD01013988.1:0-31251 GCA_004026545.1 Mormoops blainvillei | reverse complement strand
TGGAGAGCATTATGCTAAGTGAAATAAGCCAGGCGGTGAAAGACAAATACCATATGATCTCACCTATAAATGGAGACTAATCAACAGAACAAACAAGGAAGTTAAATGTAACAGGAGACATTGAAGTGAAGAACAAATTGACAGTGAACAGAGAAGAAACAACATTTTTTAATGTTGTTTCAATATTACGGTAAAACAGACAAGCATTCATCAAAATTCAAACCACAGTCTTATAAGCTACAAGTAAACTCTCACTTCTATGACTTTTCAGAGCAGTTGAATGTTCCTATCTTATGAAATAGATTTGTTCATGAATTCAGGAAATATTTATTGTCTATTAAGTAGACAATGTGTCTACTATGTTCAGGTCTACCTGGCTAAATCCAGCCCTGGGCATACCTTCGAATTTATGTAGACGGCCTCATACCATGGCCCCTCCCCTTAAGGGCAGAGCGTGTAGCTGGCTAATTCCTGCATCTCTGACATAACTCCTGACTCAGTGCTTGACATATATGACTGATACAGGAGAAGTCGCTGAATCATCGTAAACCCTCTAAGAAACCTCTCACGAATTTTGATTTCTGTAGCATTGGCTCTATATGTAAACTCTATAAATCACCTGAGAAACATGTAAAGCTGCTATCAGTGATCATCAAGCCTCTTATTCACCTCTCAGTGAAACAAATCTAGAAGCGGATTTAGTTAATATGGAATCTACACACTGACTTTGCAAATTGAGGATTACACACACACACACACACACACCCTTTTATGAAGCCTTATAAAACTGTTATTCTAACATGACAAAATTGTTATTCAGAATAGTTATTCTCTCTTAACCAAGGAATGTGCTGGACTATAATGTCGCAAATTATAGTGATAGGGAAAAAAGTTTTCAAAAGTTCCTAATACATATTTGTATGATAGTAGTTAATGGCTCTTAAGATAGTACTAGAGTATTTCAAGCACATATTTAATATTTAAAATGACCCAAAATTTGGATTCGCATAATAAACTTCAAAGAATAATGTGGAGAAATTAAAATCCTTAGGTAAACTATGGGCATTTTTAAAGTCTCTCATTACGCATTCATTAAAAGACCAGGCAGGTACTTTTATTACTGACATTGTGGTTTGGACAACCATGTACTCTTTAAGAGGTACATCTTAATTGTTCGATTGCCACAGTTTTGGTAAATCAGATTTCTGGAATCTGATTTCTGATTTCTAAATGGCTTTAGAAACCATTTCTAAAGAGTCACAGAGACTGTGTTATAAAGGGAAATGTGATAGTTTTCCCTTCACCATTTAAAAATATTATGTGTATTTCCTTGTTTCCATAAAAAATTATCTAAGTTGAAGTGGCCAGATAATTAGGTATCCAGAGATTCAATGTATTAATATTAAATAGAAAGAGTTGGTTTTTATTTAGTTTTTTTTATTTCTCTTCATAATTGTGCTTGACTCTCCTGTATCTTGAATGCTTTATCACAGCTGTAAAGTGAAGTCTTCATACTTTTCTACATCAAGAGCTATTTGTTATCTTTTTTAAAAATATAACCATGAAAAATCTAGCTGTGTAGAAAAGACAGCATACTTCATCTCATATTTTCTGTCTTAAGGGTTATTATTTAAAATTGATTTACCTACTCTGAACAGAATTTACCATCAATTAACCAGGGTAATTAGGTGAAGCATCCTTCAGTTTTAATTACACAATCTCTGGTTACTTATTATTCAACCACTTTTCAAATCACAGCGAACCAGAGTACCCAACTCTACCTAGAGGCAGCCTGTTTAGAAATATTAAATATCCAAGAACTTCAGCACATGCTATGCACTTTTAAACATTCTACTAGATCAGCTTAGAGACAGTTGCATCTTTTAATTCATAGAAGGATTTTTTTATTATGGTAACAACAGTTAACATGATTCTTTCTGTCTTAACAAAAATTTAAGGGCATAATACAGTATTGCTAACTGTAAGCACAGTGTTGTACAGCAGAATTCTAGGATGTATTTGTCTTGTATAACTAAAACTTTATGCCTGTTGAACAGCAAATCCCCACTTTTGCCTCCTACCAACCCCTAGCAACCAGCATTCTGCTCTCTGTTTCTATGAATTTGACTGTTTTAGTTACCTCATATAAGTAAAATCATGCAGTATTTGTCCTTCTGTGACTAACTAATTTGACTTACCAAAATGAGTTGTTCCATCTTTTTAAACACAAATCTTACTACATATAGTGTTGCTTTTTCAGAGTCCAGTGACCAAACAATAAACTAGCCCAGAATTATAACTGTAGACTAGGAAAGTTATATCCTTGTAAGATTCACGCTGAGACTGGTTAAGAATAACTTCTCTGTATAGAAGTTTTGCAAATTAAACTCTCTCAAAAGTTCAAAGAACAACAATTTGGTGAAAAGAGAATTACTCTGAAAAAAATTTCTCTGAGGAGAATATGTTGATTTGCCCAGAATATCCTGGTTCTACATTCCTAAACAGTTATTAGTTCCCAAGAACAGACTATAGATAAGGAAATTGTTCATAATTGCATGAACTTTTATTTTCATTTAACTTCTCTTACATTTGTGGAGGCTTGTCTCCATCCAACTTTCCATTTTGTTTTTGGTAAGTGTGATTTGAAAGTGATGTTCAAACAAAGGTCTTTGTTTTCTCTTGAGCAATCCGTCACTGGTCCCTTTCCTCCTACGACCTCAGTCTGTTTGTCTTTTGCTCTTCTCCATGTCCTTTCCTCTAGCTACTGCCCCTTTTCTCATGTGCGTCAAAATCCCATGGGCACAGAAAAGAAATCATCAATGTTCCAGTATGGATGAAATGATCGCGCTCTAATGTGAAATGAGGGACAGTAACACACATGCTTTCCTAACATGACCATATGATGTAGATGTACCACAGCCATGCACTCCACTTACATAGCTCACCTCTTACTACAACTACAAAGGCAAGCCTATATCAGAAGAAGCAAATTTGTCAACCTGCAAGTAAGTAACACCTAAGACACACAGCATCTCGCAAATATGGGAAGCAAGATAAATCAGATTATTTTACAATGCATAAATATTCTGCAGACATTAGAACAATTATGAACAGCCTGAAAATAAAAGAACATCAGAAAATTAGAATGAGTGAAAATGAAAAATGACTTTTAACATATTGCATTCAAAATTACTTTAGAATTATATAATGTGAAATATTAGGCTAAATGAATGCTGAGTTCCCTTTCATTTTTTTCATTTTGCAGATGAAATCCTGAGAGATGGTTTCACCAATGTTTAAGCTATACAATCTCAATGAAATGACTTACTCTTTCTAAACATTTGATTCCACCATTAGTGCGGAGAGCTGTTGGGAGAGATGAGTGTGGTAAATTCCAGTGTTTGACAGATCATGTCATGACATTGGTGACTGAATGGTCAGTTCATAAATAGGAGGATACTTAACACTTTAGTAAAGTACTATTTAGTGCATTCAAGTACATTAGTAATCAATCAACCAATCAATAAATGCATTTAAATTTTTCATGTTAGTCGTCTTCGAAGTGCTAGTTACTTTGGTGGATTATTGAAATACAAAGATGAATAAAATATAACCCTAGCCCTCATATGCCTCATTCACAGCTCTATTTTGTGTTCTGATTCATATATGTATATTTTCTATTTTTCTCTAACATATTTTTATTTGATTTTTTATTGTTGTATAGTTTTTTAGCTTGTCTCAAATTTTTGCTGAAAAAAGGTTCAATATAAATAAATAAGGAACTTATTTAGTTTGTACATAAATACACACACACACACACACAAACTAGCCCCTCCCTTTGCAGAACATTTGTATGGAGCCACAGACACAAACAATTTTAACACAATGTGATACACCGTGCAACTGAGGTGTGTGCCATAAAGCACAGAGAAAGGACTAGCTCCTTTTGCATTTGGAGGTTGTCCATTGGACACTTTTCAAAAGAGGTAGGTAACATTTTTAATCAATCCTTGATGAATAAGTAAGTGTTTATCAGGAGGAGCAAGGTATGCTACCCTCAGGAAACAAAAGTGAAGAAGCAGGAAATTGTCCAGAGAATGAAGAATTGTCCGTTGTGGTAAAGTATTGGAGGCAGGGCACTGAAGTACGGTAGTCTGATGACTAGGGCCTGGTGAGTGGTTGGGGGAGAAAATACAGAATAAATCTATTAATCAAAGTAACGCATACCACAATTTTGAGACAATAAACTCAGAGCCATTTATCTTCAGTCATCATTAGGTATATTACAGTGGCCTTCCAGTGTCCACCTGGCATTGTCCGCTAAATGAGTACATTCTTTATCACAGTAATTATTTAAAATGACAGGCCCTTTTGCTGTTTAGGCATGAAATACCTAGATTTCTAGCAATAATTTAGAGATTTCCAACTGAAATATATTTTCACAGTAAAATAGGTAACAGCTTTGCTTTATTCACCTTAAATTGGGTCATTTTTTAAGAAGTCTGGACATAGAAGCATTTATGCTCTGACACTTCTCAGTCAATTAAAGAACAAAGTTTTCCTCTCACCACACAGAACTGAACAAAAGGCTGTCATAGGTGCTATGGTGAAAAACCTCCTTAGTTGCATGCTACTCAAATGTTTCTTTTTATTTTGAACCAAAACGATCTTTCAGTCCCTCAAATGCCCAGGTTCAAGTCAATCACAGAAGGATAGCATATTTTTCCTTTTCTCTTCTTTTCTCTTCTGTGTTTGTTAATAACCCCTCTGGCCCGATTCCTTCTTCAGAAGGCATTACAGTTGATAGAGCGGTATGTACTTGCTGCCCCAGTCTTACATTATCAGTGGCCTGCCTTCAGACTTCACAACCAAGAGGATGACTCATGTCTAGTAACTTGCATTTAAAGTAAAATTCAAACCAACATTAGGGAAAATTCTTCTTCACCTGCCAGACTACAGAAATTGCCTGCAGAAATGATTACCGGTACAAGTGTCTGATAAAACTTCCAGGCTCTGAGTTGTCAATAACAGTGTATTAGAATCCAACAGACTCCTTTTACATTTAGCCAATTTATGTAGGAACAAATGTATCTCTGCAGCAAAGAATGGCATATTAAAAATATTATGGGGCTATATAACTAGTGGTGATTTAGTTCCTATCTATGTGAACTTAAGTCACTTAGCCTAACTGTGTCTCAGTTTTCTCATCTGTAAAATGGATATAATGATAGTCTTGGGGAGGATTTTATAATTAAGGAGAGCACTTACCACTATGCCTGGCACTTAGAGTGTGTCAGGATAGCTATTATTGTTATTATTTTTCTAGTGTGACTCTACAGAATTGCCAGAAGCAAAGGTCACTAGAATAACTTAAAAAATTATTGACCCACAATCAACTAAGTTATTTTGAGCATTATTTAATTCAGGAAGCATTTACTGTGGGTATACAAATGCTGGGATCTGTGGTAAAGATAAATAATATAGACAATCTTTATTTTTACAGATTTTACTTATTTATTTGTATGCAGAGGGTAAGAGAGGGAGAAAGAGAGGGAGAGAAACATCAATGTGTGGTTGCCTCCCGCACGCTCCCTACTGGGAACCTGGCCCACAACCCAGGCATGTGCCCTGACTGGGAATCGAACTGGTGACCCTTTGGTTCTCAGGCCAGCACTCGATCCATTGAGCCACACCAGCCAGGGCTAGATAATCTTTATTCTAAAAGACCCTACAATCTAAGGGTAAATTCAGACATATGCATAAGTAACTTGATACAACACTGTAAAGGATGCTAAAGTAGATATGGAAAGGGGATTATAGACTTCAGAAGCTGAGTGGATCAAACAACTGTGGTACATTTATACAATGGAACACTATGCATCAGAAAGGAAGAGGGAGCTACTATCTTTCACAACAGCATGGATGGAACCGGAGAGCATTATGCTAAGTGAAATAAGCCAGGTGGTGAAAGACAGATACCATATGATCTCACCTATAAGTGGAACCTAATAAACAAAATAAACAAGCAAGCAAAACATAACCAGCAACATTGAAATAAAAAACAAACTGACAGTAACCAGAGGGAAGGAGGGAGGGTGATGACAGTGTAAAGGGAGAGGAAGGGTCATCAAGGAAGCTGCATAAAGGACCCATCGACAAATCCAAATGGAGGAAGGATTGAGGGTGGAAGTTGGGAGTGGGTGGGGCTGGGGAAAGTGGTGGGGGGAAAATGTTGATGTGGGGATGATGGGATAGGGTGCAGGGTAGAGGGGATAAAGGGGAGTAAAAATAGGACAACTGTAATAGCATACTCAATATAAATAAATAAATAAATAAATAAATAAATAAATAAATAATAAATAAATAAATTTAGAAGCTATATGACTTGACACTGGTGTAACCTTGAAAGAAACATTTATTGAAAAACTTCTATGGGCCAGGTTCTGTACTGGGCACTGGCTACACACAGCTGAAAACAAGACAGACATGATTATTGCCATCACTGGATTTATATTAAAATAAATAATGCAAGAGGATTTGGTTTATTGGGGGAAGATTAACTCAGTTTTCAAAATTTTGAGTTTAAACTTATTATTAAACATTTAGGTTCAGATACCCATTTTACCCTGAGGATGATGGAGGCAGAGCTCAAAAAATATAGAAAGACTTTAATCTCCTAGAGACCAGGAACTTTGCAATCTTGACCATTGTGTCCTACCACCAAATAAAGCCTGGCACATAGTAGGTATTGGTCAATATTTGTTGAATTAATTTATACCAAAAGACAAAGACTATTATTATTACTGTTATCATTATCATTATTATTTCTTTATAGTGACCTGATGAGATAACCAGAAATTAGTCATAAAGAGAATAGGGCCAGGTGAAATCCTCAGATTTAATGAGATCATTGAGGGTAGTCAATGTTTTCAGTATGTGAGTATATATAGCTACTGTTTGATTTGCATTTTTCTGCATTAACCATTCTTATGAAATCATTCTAATCTACATATTCTTGTTTATTTATTTATTTAACTAAAATTCCATGAATGCCGTCTTTTGCCAAGTACCATGCTTACTTCTGGGAATGTAATGACAAACAAGCTATCGGTCTTCAAGATGCTTGCAGTTCTCAAATGACATTGCTGACGTGAAGGAAAGGGTAGCAGGAGAGTGTAATCAAAATATAAAAAGAAGGCAATGGCTAACCTTAATAGAGTTTTTATATGTGTCTTAATAGAGTTTTTATATCTCTGCTTATTTCTAAGTAATATGATTGATAGATTTTCAATTATCAAATATTAAATCACTCCATCTTTTATAAATATCCTCAATCTAACTTCCCCATGCTGACATATAGATATAATAGAAAACTGTATTCAAATATGTCTTGGTAGAAGTGCAGTGAGGGCTGCTTTTCATATACCTGAACACAGATTCATTCTTCTGGGGCAATTCAAAATTAATCACAATGAGCTTAAATTAATGGACCAAGTCCTTAAGTAAAGATAACAGCATTGATTAATGAAAATAATGGGATAGTCTTATGTTTTTATACCAGCCTGTTAAAGATGTATGAATGATGAAAATGAGGAAAAGTCTCCAGCCTCCAAAGTGATTGTGTTTGAAAGCTTTTTCGTTATCTGTAAAATGGCAAAATTAAGTACTTGTTTTTATTCTAACAGCAAATTCCTGCTCAGTTATTTGGGAACTGGGATACAAGGTAGGAAAAATGAGCATTTAAATAACTCCCATGAAATAGATTAAAATTTTGACTGCTCAAAATATTCAGATAGTTGTCCTTGAGAAATGAAGTCCAAAAAATATAGTGATATGATATAGTCTAAAAGAAATTAAAATAGCACTTCATGATTACTTCTTTTTTCTTAAAAAACTATCAGAAATAGGTGGTATTTAGAGAGATTTGAGGGATATAAATGTATATGTGTATTATGGTATCTAACACACACCTGATTCCAATCTAAATATGATACCTAGATTGTGAGACATGCATATGCAAACATAAACATACACACATACACACACCCTCATAGATAGTGTGACCAACTTTACCCAGTTTGGGGGGACTATGTCTTGGTTTTAAATTTGAAAGTTCTATGTTCCTTTAGTTCTAGGAAGTTTGGAACATTTAGTCACTGTACCCATGGAATATATCGATTATGGAAATTGCAATGCTACACTAAGTTAAAAGTTCAACTTAACTGTTGAAATATAAACTAAATAAAGAATACCATAGAAACCTCATAAAACTGCATGAGTTCATTTTCATTCTCTCCTCAAGTGTTCAACAATTCAGGATTACTAAGTGAGCAACCCCTCCATGCTGGTTCACTTTCTTTGGGGAACATATCAAAAGAGATTGCAAAAAAATATTTGCACAAGACTACTGACACAAATTTACTCAACAGAAGTTGACACAGAGTAGGCCTGCAATAAATATATTTGTTAAATACAATAGCTTAATATTCCTACTCTAAATGATTCAATTTGCGGTAACAATAATTTGCAAGATCATTGCATTGGCTGATCCACATAATCCAATTTATAGGAAAACACATTTTTGTAACAGTTTGCATTAAATTTTCTGTGTCCTGGCATTCCAGATGATTTCTGGCACTTTATCTGATATCCATAATGATAGTAATTGCTTTCTTTAAGCATTTGCCATGCTAATGACTGTGTTTGATCTTTTATACACATTCTTTAATCTGTGCTATGACTCTTGGAGGATAAATTTTATCATCTCTATTTTACAAATGAGAAGACTGAGGCCCAGAAAGATAACATAACTTGTTCAGGTTCACACGGAAGAACTTAAATTTAAGTTACCTACATTCAACTAACCATTTAGATATAGTGGTTTGTCTAATATATTTCTTCTATCCAGTTATTCATTCAGTAAATATTAGTTGGGCACCTAATACATTCCCAACTAGATTGACTCAACCACATTGGGTCACCATTTTCATGAAGGCAGCACTGTGGTAGGAGAACAGACAATGAATAATTATGATATTGGTCAAGATGGAAAATGGAGTACATTAAAGTGCTAGAGAGTTCTGAGGAAGAAGGATGCATTACAGATTAGGTGGTCCAGAAAGGCTTCCCTGTGGAGGGATGTTTGATCATAGGAGAGAGCTGAACAAACAAAGGAGTTAAATCCCAGGCATAGGAGACAGCAAGTATACAGGCCCCAAAATGGGATCACACCTGGCAAATTCAAGGAATGGCAAGAAGGTCATTGTGGCTAAAACACAGTGGGTAGGAGACAGAGTCAAAATGTAGATAATGCTAGAAAATGATGCTTTTCTTGGTATTGATATACTCCAGTAGAGTACACAGACACATTTTCATTAGTAACATTGATACATAATAGTTGAAATAAATTAATGTTTCTACTGAAACTGAATTATTTATGACCACAAATGAAAACAGTAAAAGGGGAAAGGGATATAAAAAGCAGTATGGAAGAAAGACTTAAAATTTATAAAGATATGAATACTGGTGATTAAAAGTGGATGGGATTCTAACAGCCAATGTAGATTAACAGTTTGGGTCCACAGTTAGCAAAACTTTCCTATAAAGGGCCCAATAGCAAACATTTTTAGTCTTGGTAGACCATATAGTCTCTCTTGAACCTACTTAATGTTGATGTTGTAGCACAAAAATCACCATAGAAAATACATAAATAGATGGGTATAGTTTTGTTCCAATAAAACTTTATTGGTAAAAATAGTAAGACAAATTTGGCCCATGTGCTATGGTTTGCAGACTACTGCTATAGTTGGAGGTACTGGATAATCCTTTCTGAAGCTGTTGTTTTTTTTTTTTCTTTTACATATCAGATCTTTTCTTTTTCCCTGTTTTGAAAAAGAGAGGCATGGGATGAAGCTGAAGAAAATAAAAATGTGAAGGCTACTGAGAGTATCTTGTATGAGGTCTTCCCAGAAGGCAGAATGAAGTTTTATTAAGTTTTGCATCCTCCTATTTAGAACAGAGCCTGGAGCCCAATATGTATTCAGTCAATGCTAGTGGAAGTTAAGTGGCTGTTTTCATTTTTAATTGGTCATTTGGTGATACCTCATTTCCTCTGGATCATCCTTACCATTGCCATTGTCAAAAAAAAAAAAAATTAATGAGTGCATGTGAAGGTCTTGTGCTACAATGCTATTCCAAACATGGTAAGCAGAGAATTCCAGTCCCAGCTATTCAGTTGGATGGGAGAAAACAAAGACTATTAACAAAGGTAATATTGATTTTCTAGAATCTCTATCAGGCTGTGTTCCATTCTTAATCATACAGATGGATAGTATCCCTATTATTTACAACTTCCCTATAAAGAATTCTTTACTGTGAAACCAAGGTCTAGCTATTCTGGATTTGACCCAGAACAGTGCAGTTTCTCCCTCAGTGTGGTTTACCTGAACAAGTTGAGCCTGGATATAAAAGTTTGCTCACTCCTTCTACTTAGAGAGCACTAAGATAGTCCCTACAAAATTGTGTCAAATTCCTGCATCTAAGTCCATTGTCTTCCATTCTATATAACATAATGATTTCTTGAGGGCTGGAAGAAGCAAGAAATAATAATAATTAATAAATACTACATTCAGACCTTATTAATATTATGCAAAGCTGTGTTCATTCACATATTTAAGAAACATAAATTAAACCAAAAGTATTTTAGCAATGATAGAAGCTTTAGGTAATTTTTTAGATTGAACCTACTTTGCTTCCATTGATAGGGGGTTGAACAAATTACAATTCTAGTGAAAAAAAACTGGAATTAGACTGAAGAGGCATTGTTTTACTTCAATTATTTTGCATAATGGTATTATTTATTGGCAAAAATAAATGGGTGGAGTTTTGTTTAGTTAATACAATTTTTAAAAACGACTCCATAAAATAAATGAAGATAAAGTTAAAACACTGAGAATTAAAGGCAGTATCCAATTGGTTAAAAGGAAATTAAAGTAATAGGAAAGAAATAAACAAAGAATATTTAAAAATTACATAAAATTTGATGGCAAATTTAAAATCTTTACTTGAATTAGTAAAGCGGAGAATAAAGACTTCATCAGTCAACATAGCAATGTGAATTATATGCTGAAGAATCTTGACCACAATGTGGGGAGAGAGAATGAAAAAATGAACATGATGAAAGAGAATATTAGATATGGACAGATGCAGGTAAAGTGTTGTTCCAGAAGAAGAGATCAGTAGTAATGGAATTGAAGTGGTATAATCAATGGCAACTTTTCTGAACTGATGAAAGAGCTGAATAAACACTTTGAAAGTTCTCATCATGTACCAAGAAAAGTCAATGAAAAGAGAACCACATACAGACCTGTACTGGCAAAAGCTTATTTTTTTGATGTTTTTTGATGTACAAGCAAAATAAATCTACAGTCTTCTAAATAGGAACACAAGTTATCTTCAAAGGAAAATAAATCAGGCTTTCATCAAATGTCTCATCTGAAATACTGAATCGAGAAAATGATGAAGCAGAGTTTTCAGAAATATGGTAAAATACTTCAAACTAGGATTTGTATATACAACTGGAAATTTAAAAGACCAGAGCATACACCTCACTATAGGATTTGCTAAAATTTACTTGAATTATATTGAAAATAACTTATCTATAAAGCAAAATTTAAAATTCCAAAAAAGAGAAAAAAATAGAGTAAAATGACTGAAAGTAAGCACTTAGTGAAGCCTATATGTCCATTTTAAATCTTATAACCTAACCAAAGACAAATATATTTAAATATTCTTTAAGAACAGATATGCAATGTAATCATAGTGACTCATTAACAATGATATGGATTTAAAATTATGAATTACATTAACAAAATAGAAACATGTTGAAAGAAGCAAAATGGTTTAAAAGTGGGTCGAATTCTCAATTTAAATGAGAAAGATATGAGTTTCGCTTTGGACTTCAACAATCAATGAAAGTTTTAAAAAGGTAATCTCTAGCACTAATTCAGAAATATGTAGTCCATTGAAGACCCTGGAGAATACAAAAGAGAATAAAATTAATAGGCTACAAACTGACAACAGTAAAAAGAACAAGGAAGAATAAGAAGAAAACATAAAATAAGAGGAAATAATTTGTCTAAAAGTGCACTCATAATCTCTTGATTTTCTAAATTATTTGTAGAAATAGCTAATCATTAACAATATTCTGGACCTATAATTCAGCTATAGTAACACAGGTAGATAGAGATTTGGGTTAAGGATCTGGCTACTGAAGAAAATTCAGTTAAATAGAGGCTATTGTTTCTCCTCTGATTCCTGTATTAGTTGATGCTGCTCTATCCAGATACTAAATTATGGCAATATCAAAAATTGGCCTTAGCCACCCTCTCTTTTCTCTATATATCATATATCCTTAGTGATCTATCTATAATCATGGCTGCTATACATTTTTTAAAAAGAATTCCTAAAATAAAATAATGATAAACTTTACTACATTACATATGAGAACTTCTTTTCATTAAAAGACCTCCTAAAAATAATGAGGCAGGGCTTCTGGTGAAGATGGAAGCATAGGTACACATACTTCACGTCCTTGCACAACACAAGAAGAACCACAACTAACCTCAAAACAAAACATCCAGAACTGCCAGAAAATTGAACTGTATGGAAGTCCAACAACCAAAGATTTATAGAGGCCACATTCATCCAAACGGGTAGGAGGAGTGGAGATAGGGAGTCAGGGTGGAGAGGATGCGGTGTGGCATAGAGCAGCAGCAGCAGAGGTAGCAGCAGAATGGGCAGTCCCATATTCACATGTGATAGATAAAAATCAGGAAAGATACCTTGGGAGTGAGCGATCCCAGCCCCAGGCCAGACTGCACAACCCAGGGTTCCAGCCCCAGGAAGGTAAAGCCTCACACCTTCTGTCTGTAAAAACCAGTGGGATCAGGGTGGTGGGAGAAACCACCAGTTTCTAAGGGGGGTCCATTTAAAGGGCCCACATGGTTTTAGAACATCTGCAAATCTACCCACTCTGGGAATCACCAGCAGAGCCCACCAGTCACATACAGGAAGTAGGTGAAGTGAATGGAAATGGAGCAAGTGCCTGGCAAGCCTCCAGAAGCCAGGCAATGGCATTGTCCCCTCTCTGACCCTTCCCCATTCACAGGAGACACAGTGTTGAAGTGGGTTGCCCTACCCTGACAAATACCTGAGGATCCACCCCAAAAAACTTAACAGGCGATCAAGGACAAAAAAATCAAAATAGCTCTACCTAATACACAGAAATTAACATAGGGAGGCTGTGAAATTGAGGACATAAAGAAATATGGCCCAAATGAAAGAACAAAACAAAACCCCAGGAAAAGAACTAAACAAAATGGAAATAACCAACCTATCAAATGCAGAGTTCAAAGCACTGGTCATCAGGCTGCTCAGAGAACTCATTGAGCACAGCAAAAGCATAAGGGAAAAATGAAGTTTATATTAAATGAAATAAAGAGAAATCCACAGTGAACCAACTGTAGAGGGAATCAAGGCTGAGATACCAAAGATGAAATGCCATTTGCCCTGACTAATGCTATAGATGCTTCTCTCCCATCTCTGTAAACCCCTTCGTGCCAAATCTATACCACGCCTCCCAGGACCCTTCTCAGGCCTGTACCACGCCTCCCGAGACCCTCCCCATTTGGCCCAACATAAAAGGAGTGCGGGGTTATTGTTCTGGGCCCAGGCTTTGAGAGGGTACTCCACTGGGCCTGCATGTGTAAATAAACTTTCCCTTCGTTACTCCCGGTGCCGTGTGAGTCTTTCCCGGTTTCGCTTTCTGCAACACAACTTGAAAGGAAGGAAGTCAGCATTCAAATAAGTGATTAGGAACATAAGGAAGAAATAAACATTCAACCAGAACAGAATTAAGAAAACAGAATTTAAAAAAAACAAAAACAAAAATGAGGTGAGTATAAGAAGACTCTGGGACATCTCAAAAAGTGACAACATCAGAATCATAGGAATGCCAGAAGGAGAAGAGGATGAGCAATTGAAAAGTTATTTGAGAAAATAATGAAAGAAAGCTTCCCTAATTTGGTGAAGGAAATAGACATACAAATCCAGGAAGCACAGAGTCCTGAACAAGATGGACCCAAAGAGAACCACACCAAGACACATCATAATTAAAATGTCAAAGTTTCCAGCTGGTGTAGCTCAGTGGATTGAGCATTGGCCTGTGAACCAAAGTGTCATGGGTTCAATTCCCCAGTCAAGGCACATGCCTGAGTTGAGGACTAGGTCCCCGGTAGGAGGCATGTGAGAGACAACCACACATTGATATTACTCTCCTTCTCTTTCTCCCTCCTTTCCCCTCTGTCTAATATTTATATATATAAATATTAGACAAAGAATCCTTTGAAAAAGGATATTAGAATATCCTTTATTCTTTATAAAGAATATTAGGCAAAGAATCCTTTAAAAAATAAAAATTAAAAAATGTCAAAGGTTAAAGATAAAGAGAGAATCTTATAAGCAGCAAGAAAAGAGCAGAGAGTTACCTACAAAGGAGTTCCCATGAGACTTTCAGCTGATTTTTCAAAAGAAACTGCAGGCAAGAAGAGGCTGAAAAGAAATATTCGAAGTGATGAAGAGCAAGGACCTACATCCAAGATTTATTCAGTCCAGCAAAACTATCATTTACAATGGAAGGGCAGATAAAGTACTTCCGAGAAAACGTAAAGCTAAAGGAATTCATTATCACCAAGCTATTATTATATGGAATGTTAAAGGGACTAATTTAAGAAAAAGAAGATCAAAACTATAAACATAAAAATGACAACAAACTCACAACTGTCAACAACTGAATCTAAAAAATAAAAGCAAAAACAAATTAAGCAAACAACTAAAACAGGAACAGAACCACAGATATGGAGATCATTTGGAGGGTTATTATCTGGGAGTGGGAAGGGGAAGAATGAGGGAAAATGTACAGGGATTAAGAAGTATAATGGGAAGGTAAGAAATAGACAGCGGGAGGTTAAGAATAGTATAGGAAATGGAGAAGCCAAAGAACTTATATGCATGACCCATGGACATGAACTAAGGGTGGGAATTAATGGAGGGAAGGAGGTACTGGGCAGAGGAGGGCAAAGGGGGACAAATTGGGACAGTTGCAATAGCATAATCAATAAAATATACTTAAAAATAAAAAATAAAAAATAAAAAAAATAAGTCAAAACTAATAACTTGTAGAAGCTATTTTAATACATGTAAAAGTCAAAGGATTAGTGTCTAGTATATAAAAGAAATTTCAGTAAATCAATAAGGAAAGACAGACAATTCAATAAAGGAGAAACCAGAAGCCTCACAGTAACTACAAAGCAAAAGCCTATAGTAGACACACAAACTATAAAGAGAAAGAAATCAACACATACCACCACAGAAAATCTTCAAGTCACAAAAGAAGATAGAGAAAAAAAGAAACAAAGGTATTACAAAACAACCAGAAAACAAATAACAAAATGACAATAGTAACTCCATATCTATCAATAATTGTGTTAAATGGTTAAATATAAAAAGAATAAATTCTCCAATCAAAACTCATAGAATGGCTGAATAAATTAAAGTAAAACAAAAACAAATGACTGAATTATATGTTGCCTATAATAGAGTCACGTCAGCTTTAAGAACTCACATAGAATGAAAGAGAAGAACAGAAAAAGATATCGCAGACAAATGAAAATAAAAAGATAGCAGGGGTAGCTGTACTCATATTAGACAAAATAGACTATAAGTCAAAGACTGAGATGAGGCAAAGTAGGTCATTATACAATGCTTGACGGTTCAATTTATCAAGAAGATATAACAATTATAAATATTTATACACCTAACACAGGGGTATCTAAATATAGAAAGCAAATGTTAATATATCAGAAGAAAGAAGTACACAGCAATACAATAACAGTGGGGGACCTCAATACCCCACTTTCAACAATGGATAAATCATCCAGACAAAAATTCAATAAGGAAACATTGTACCTACCCTACATACTAAACCAGGTGTCCCAAACAGACATATACAAAACATTCCATCCAACAGAAGCAGAACACACAATCATCTCAGTTACATATGGAAAATTCTCCATGATATATCATATCTTAGCCCTTAAAAAAAGTCTTAATACATTTAAAAAGATTGAAATCATACGAAGTACATTTTCTGACCACAATGGTAGGGAATAAGAAATCAACTACAAGAAGAAAACTGGAAAATTCACAAATATACAGAGTACTTATAATTAAATACCATGATACTGCTATTAAACAATAATAAACAATGTGCTACTGAACAACTAATAGGTCAAAGAAGAAGTCAAAAGAATAATCAAAAAATTACCTTGAGTCAAATGAAAATGGAAACACAACATACCAAAGGATATGGGATGCATCAAGTCATTCAAAGAGAAAAGTGTATAGCAATAAATTCTTACATTAAAAAATATCTTGAATAAACAACCTAATTTTACAACACATGGAAGTAGAAAAACAAGAACAACTAAGTCTACTGTTAGTAGAAAGAGGAAATAACAATGATCAGAGCAGAAATAAATTCGAGACTAAATACTATAGAAAAGAAATGAAACTAAGATCTGATTATTTTGAAAAAATAAACCACTTAGACAAACAATTAGCTAGATGTACCAAGAAAAATAGGGAGAGGAATCAAAAAATAAAATTATAAATGAGAAAGGAAACACTATAATTGATAACACACAAATACAAAGATGTTTCTCAATAAATTAAAAATAGAACTATTATATGACCCAGCAATCCCACTTCTGGGTATATATCCAAGGGAAAGGAAAGCAGGATATCAAAGAGATACCTGCACTCCCATGTTTACTGCAGCATTATTTACAATAGCAAAGATATGGGAACACCTAAGCATCCATCAGAGGTGCATTTACACACACAAACAGACACACACACACACACACTGAAATATTTTTCAGCCTTAATAAAATACAATTCTGTCATTTGTGACAACATGGATGAACCTGGAATGAATTACACTAAATGAAAAGAGGCCAGATAGAGAAAGTCAAATAACGTATGATATCACTTACACATGGAATCTAAAGTAATGAAGTCAAACTTATAAAAGCAGAATAGAAAAGTGGTTGCCAATGGTAAGGGAGGTGAGAAATCAGGAGAGCTGGGCAAGAGGCTACAAACAGTCAGTTATAAGGTGAAGTTCTAAGGGACTAAAATGTACAATATTGTGGTTATAGTTGATAACACTACATTGTGTAACTAAAAATTCCCAAAAGAATAGAAATAAATGTTATCACACATGCAAAAATGGTAAATATGTGAGGTGATGAATGTGTTAATTAACCCAATGGGAGGAATCTTTTCACAATGTGTATATATACATCAAATCATTATGGTGTACAATTTAAATATTTTTTAATTTCATTTGTAAATTATTCCTTAATAAAGCTAGGGGAAAGAAAATGGGTAAAAAATTTGAGCAAAGTAATAGAAATTTATATAGAGAAATGAGTAAATAAAATGAAGGATATCCATAATATGGAAATTTATGCAGAAGCTGTGGAAAAATGAGGTTATATGTGAGAGTTGTCCAGAAGGTATCCAGCCATGTAATATGAAAAAAAGGGACATTTACTGAAGAAGATACAAGATACAAGAAACATTGTACATAGGACAATGATGCCTCAGTTCCCTTCAAAGCAGGCACCTTGGGACCTCACACAGATCTCCCATTTGCCATCAGTTGCCCCATCTTATTTTCCTGAATCTCATCGATGCTCTGAAATCTCTTCCCTTTCAAAGATGATTTTAGTTTTGAGAAAAGCCAGAAGTCGCAGGGCACCAAATCTGGGCCATAGGGGGCTGAGTCACCTGGGTGGCATGATGATTCACAAAAAAACTCTGCACAAGGTGTGATGCATGAGTGAGCATTGTCCGATGAAGCTGCCAATCACCAGTTGCCCATAGCTGCAGCCTTCTGAATCATCTGACTAGTTTCCGTGGAAGAATGTTCACGCTTAATGCAAAATCTGATGCAGACTCATTGTTCTACCTGTTCAGTCATTTTGAATGTGACAGCCACAGAGTACGCATGCTCACTCAATGGCATCTACCACCCCCACTGACTAGTACAGTGAAGTTGGCATTGTTTACACATGTGCATTCCAGTCCACTCTCCTTGGCTGCCAGGTTACATCAATGATGTGCAAACCATTCTCATTATATGAACAACAGCTGGACTTTTTCCGGAAAGACCTCGTATACTAACATGGTTTGTTATCCAAAATATATGATACGCTGTGTGTTTTAAAATAAAAGAATCCAGAGAAAACATTGTATATTTCCTACATTGTGTGCCTTTGTGTGTGTGTATTCACACTGGCCTATATTTTATTTCTTGAACAAACCAATAACACTATTTTCTATTTATTTTTTATTTTATTTATTTATTTATTTTTTAGTTATTCTTACCATTCTTGCTTCCTGAAATAGTAATCCTTTACTTCTTACCTAAAAACCCACCTCAACCCTTGGCAGCATATAACAAAATAGGACCCTACATATAACTATCACTTCCTAGCCTTTTGGTTTTTGGTCTCCAAGGCATCGACATTTAGGATTTTTAATAATTTTGTGTTCCTTTGTTTATGTGTTTCTCCTTAGTAGAAGGTAACAGGCAGAACTGTATCTTAACTGTTAACATCTAGCAATTCTACACATAACTAAGCTTCAGAAAGACAGGTGTCATATATCTTCCAGTCTTTCCCCTCCAAATTAGACAGCACCAATTCCTTTGATCATTTCTAAAAATGATTCACCTCTGACTAGTCTTTATTTTTCATTATTCCTCTTAAACATTTGCACCCCCCAAAAATTAGTAGATTGCTAATTACTGTGGAACAGAGTGAAGTTGCTTTCTTTCATTTTAGACAAACCACTCTTCTGTACACAGCCTGAGATAGCACTTGTTCTTTGGGAAAATGATACGAATTATATTGTGACTCATACTGAGTTTACCATTGATATTAAAACCAGATGTCTTCTGCAAGTGCTGCTATAAAATTATGCCTCCTGACATGGATGTGTTCATTGGGCTTTGATCCTAAGGGTGTAGATTTATATTGATTTTTATTAAACTTCATTTTGATATATTTAGTCTACTATCTCATGCTTTCAATATATTTTGAGATTCTGATTCACTCCTCTAAACTACTTGTTGTCCCAGCAACTTTGTGTTATCTATTAATTTGTTGAGCATATAGTCAACTTCTTTATCAACTTCTTTATGATAATGATACTAATCAGGACAGGACTTGGGCCAGCCTCCTCTGACATACCAGTAGAAACCTCTCTCCAGTGAAACTACAATCCAACTGGGTATCTTAAACCACAGTGAAACCCAACCATGTTTATATTTCTTCATGTTGTCTACAAAGATACAATGAGAAATCTTTTCTAAATAAGCTGCTGAAATTTATATGTATTTTTCTTTGCTGTGTAAACCTCATCTAAAAGCTTATTGCACTAACATAATAATAAATAAAATAAAATGATAAGAATTTACATTTATTGAGTATTTATAACATGCTATGTCATATGCTTAGCATTTTACATACAATGTTGCTTTTATTCCTCCTAAATAAACCCTGAGTGATAGGTATCAATTTTACCTCTTGAAGATGGAAAAACTAAAACTCAGAGAAATTAAGTCAGAAGAAATTATAATTACTATGAAATAACATTGTGACCTCAAACTTCTTTTCATTGTTTGTAAGCTGAGTATGCTTATACTCTTAAAGCAATAATATCTTGCCACATTGCATAGTCTCAAAATAATCTGAAAATCAAAATAATACTTCCTGAAACAACAATGTTATCACATTTAAATATCAGATTGCTAAGGAGTAAAGAACATGAAACATTATGGTGCTGCCTCATCATAGAAGTAATTTCTTGACATTTGTGGAAGCCGATAAAATTTCACCACCCAGCTACTTCAGGAGTTTCAGTAAGAAATCCATAGTCCATCCTAATGTAATGTTTATGATTCCATGAAGCAGATGTTCTCTTCCCAGGGGACTTCAGTTCAAATCTTTTCTCCTCCTGCTATTTGCTGTCACCAGATTTTTTTAAGGGCAGCCTCTTTCTCCACAGCTCTCAGAACTGAGAGCTCTATCCATGGTTTATTGGTTCATGCAAAGCAGAGAAAAGGGACAGCTCAAATTGGAATGTGAAAAAAATTTGAGGACTGAGACAAGTGGAACTAATGAGAATTGTACTTTAAGAACATTAAAAAAATGTAGAAACACTGCTTTCCTAAAATCCTGTTTTATTAACCTTTATCAACTGCTGAGAAACTGGAACACGATGGAATTTTTTAACTTTCCTGTCAGCCGCAAAAGGGTAATGCTTGTCATGATTGCTATTTGGCAAAAACTTAGCCTCTCATTTCAAAAGGTCTCAAATTAACTTCATTTATGACCGATTTGAGAGCACAAAGATGGCAGGATTTTGTTTTGTTTTGCTTTGTTTTGCCATCTCTATGCCATGGGTAAGTGAGACTTATTTGTTGCTCTTGATGTCAAATGATCTATGGATATTGGTCAATGGCTGGCACCCTGATTACTGTCACTGAGTTAATGCATAACATTGCAGGGAGGCCCCTGAGAATGGATTGGAGTCTAAATTAAAATAATGAAATTTCACTTTTCTCCTGCTTTCATCATTGGAAACGAAAATCAGTTTCTCCTTATTAACAGCTTCTGACCTTTCCCTAAAGTGAGATGGCTTATTTTAAATACGTCAATGAGAACTGTTGTTTTCCCTCCAATGATAATGCTCCTTAATGTGTGAAGGTGCAGATTAACATGTCTGATGGTGGATATGTCTGAAAGGAATATTTTTTAAAGGTCAAGGCAAATTCCTATCTCAGACTCTAAACCTAACCAAGCATCAGGCTTTTTAGCATTATAACGTGGGCTTGTGTCAGCTTTTCAGGGCTGGAATTTTGACTATGCCGACTGTTACTTACGTATCCTCCCTTTGCCTCTGTTCTCTCATCTGCAAATGGAGATAATAATCCTATAGCAGCTACCTTATTAGTCTGTTGTAGAATTAAATGCACTAATTCACTTCAGGTGTTTAAAAGAGTGCCTATTAGTAAGAGTGTTTGCTCTTAGTGTCAGTAATGAAATACCACAGAAATGAGCGATCAAGATTCAAGCTCTGGTTTAGCTTTTCCAATTGTAATCTATGTGATCTTGAACAAAGAATCTGACCTCACCTCACTGGCTCTCAAGTTCCCCATCCACAGCTTCAGGGTAATGACGCACATCTCTCAATGTGGTTTGATGATGACGTGAAATAACTCAGGTAAAGTTCTTAGCACAGTATCTGACACCAGGCAAGCCAGGGGAATAGCTTACCATTAAAATCATCATGTTTGTACGTGTTGTGGAAGTAACACTATATATTTTTCAACATGAATGAAAATAAATTTTCATTTTCTATAATACAAATGACATTAAGTAACATTTTAATGTGCTTACTAGTCATTTGCATGTTTTTCCATAAATTATCACTGCTTAATTATTCATTACCTTGTTTCTGGCTTTATCTTGATTTATAGAAATACATATGTTTTGTTATTGACTAAATGTTTATCCCTATCCCAAAGCCATATGTTGTAGCCCTAAGTCCAAGTATGGCCCTATTTGGAGATAGGGCCTCTAAAGAAATAATCAAGGTTAAATGTGGTCATCAGGGTGGGTTCCTGATCCATTTGGTTTCATGCTATAAGAAGAAACACCAGAGAGCTCACACCCTCTCTGCCATGTGAGGACACAGCAAGAAGGCAATGATCTGTAAGTTAAAAGGAGAGCTCTCTCCACAAACTCTCCATGCTGGCACTCTGATCTCAGAATTCTGACCTCCAGAATTATGAGAAAATAAATTCTCTTGCTTAAGCCACCCAGTCTGTGGTATGGTGTTATGGCAGCCCAAGCAAATTTTATAAATATATATATATGTGTGTGTCCTATTAAAGATTGTTAAAAATCCCCCTTTTCCTAAATTTATTATGTAATTTTATTTGTCAAACGTTATGTATGGTATTTTGTGATCTACAGATGATTATGTGCGTGTTTAATGGAGACAAACCTACCAGCCCTTTTGTTTACGACTCCTGAGATTATCATTCTCAGAAATGTCAAAAGTTATGACTCCTATATCTTAAATCTTTTTCTAATACTTTCATGGTTTTTAATTTTAATGTTTGGATAGTTAATCCATCTGGAGTATATTTTTATATCTTCTAAGATTACTATCCTACATTTACCATCATATGGAAAACCAACACAGTTTACTAAACAGATCATTGTTGCACCACTGATTTGAAAACTTAAATTTAATATAAAATAAATAAACATAGCAGTCTCTATCTGAATTCTGAGATGTGTCAGGTAGATTTATCTTCTCTAGTAACAGGCGATCATTTACTATTATAATTGGGTAGATCAAGATCTCACTCAAACTTCTTAGCATATCCTAGTTTGATGTATTTATTATCCCAGATGTTTAGTTTATCCATTTTCAGTGGTTATTTTAAAATATTCAAATAAATTTAAAACTAATAAAACACCTGGTCTAAATTAACAATTAAAAAATAATAGTTAAAGTACTGTCTTTGTCTATTTAGTCAACAGTGGTAATCATGGCATCTGCTTACTTTCCAAGAGAATATTATATAATCACCATCAAAATGTGGTTATGAAGAGCATGGACTCTGGAGCCATACTGACTAGTTTCGAAATCCCCATCTGCCACTTATTAGCTGTCAAACTGTGGAAAAGTTATTTAATTTTTTGCAACTCAATTTCCTCCTCTATAAAATAGTGTTAATAATAATTCCTACATCTCAAGCTATAGTGTAGATTAAACAAATTGTTATATGGAAATCCCTTAGGAAAAGTTACTGACACAGAATAAGGGCAATGGTAAGTGTTGGTCAGATAAAATAACTACTTAGTAAAGTTTATTTCTCCTTGCTATGAAATGAGAAATGATCTTTAAGGGCACTTAGCATTGACTACAAATTCCAATTCTGTCAGTGAAGGTATTTGGGGCATGAAATGAATTCAATTTGGGGCCCTTTGGGTTAATTGCATTAGGCTGTATAGAGCCAAGTGTTTTCTCAAATACTCTCTTGAGATTCAGAGCCTCATGCATGCTTGCCTCTAAGTCATCACATAATTTAACATCTTTGTCTTATTTCCTAGAAGCAGAAACTTTGAGGAGATCTCCTTGATCTGTGAAAGGATGCATTCCTGTGTGATATGGATCTAGGCCACCTTAGCCTGTCCTCTAATGCTCTCCTCAGTATCATTCTATCTGGTTGATAATATCTTTAAGGCTAACTTCTTATAATGGAATGTTTTTTAACTTCAGGAGCATTGTAGAAAAAAGACTGTTAAAAATACAAAAACATTTATCCTCCCTTTACCTTCTCCTACCTCCCTCCATATCCCTTTCCCTCTGGTAAATACCATACTGTTGTCTGTGTCTGTGAGGTTTTTTTTTCTTTGCTTAGTCCGGTCACTTTTTTCACCCAGCCCTCTGAAACCCCCTCCCTCTGACAGCTGTCAATCTGTTCTCGATCCATAAGTCTATTTCTATTTTGTTTATCAGTTTATTTTATTCTACATATAACTGAAATCATATGGTATTTGTCTTTCTCTGACTGGCTTATTTCATTTAGCATAATACTTTCCAGGTCCATCCATGCTGTCACAAAAGGTAAGATTTCCTTCTTTGTTATGGTCAAGTAGTGTTCTATTGTGTAAACGTACCACAGCATTTCTATCCACTCATCCACTGATGGGCAGCTGGGCTCTTTCCAAATCTTGGCTATTGTAAATAGAGCTGTGATGAACATAGGAGTGTATAGATGAAGGAGACTTGACTTGGGGTGGTGAATACACAATACAATACACAGGTGATGTATTGTAGAATTGTACAACTGAAACCTATATAATTTTATTAACCAATGTCGCTCCAATAAATTCAATAAAAATTTAAAAATATAAGACCAAAGTGTGGCATGTTACATGACACAATTGGACTTATAAGTACTTCTAAGTACATTCAAGGTAAAACCATTTCAGAGAGAAATAATAGGTATCATAGCTATCATTTGTTGACCTCTGACTGTATGCAAGTCACTGTATTTAATACGCATTATCTAACTTAATTCTTATAAAACTACTGAGATGTTGACATCTTTATCTCCTTTTTGCAAATGAGGAAAGAGAGTTTCACATAACTTAAGTTGACTTAGGACAAGAGCCTGGTAAGGGTCAGAGCTGGATTTTAATCCAAAATTAACTGGGATTTTTGGTTTATATTTCTACTTTATTTTTATTTTCTTAGTAATATAACATATATTTATTATTTATATTTATTAGAAAGAATAAAATAATCTCATTCAACATGTACAAAATATATGTATATAATTCTGCATGGTTTTAAAATAAAATTAATAAAATATAGGGTTTTGGGGGAAATTTTTTTCTTAAATCTAGGAGGAGTAAAGAAATCTTTTTTGTTTTTTTATGATCTAGAAAACGTAGACACTGTAGAGGAAGGATTGGAATATTTGAGTAATTAAAACAAAATATAATTGTATGGTAAAAGTAAAAGTAAATAAAACCCAAAGACAAATAATAGGAAAATATATTTGTAGAGGTTCATATTCAACATATAAAAAAGCCTACACACTAATAAGGAAAGACAACACTCCAATTGAAAGTGGCTAAAAAGGGTAAGAATAATTTTTTCACAGAGGAAGAAATCCACCTTGCCAATAAACAAGTTAAGTTACTTAACCTCACTAATAGTCAGGGATATTGAAATTAAAATAATAATGCAATATCACTTTAAGACCATTAAATATAGCTGGAGGGTGATGGAAGTTAATGTTACCTTATACATTTACTGAAGGAAATGTGAAATATTAAATTCACTTGGCATTAGATCTGACAACACCTTATTTTTTAATCTTTTTTAAAGATTTTATTTATTTATTTTTAGAGAGAGGGGAAGGGAGAGAGAAAGGAAGGGAGAGAAACATCACTGTGTGGTTGCCTCTTGCACACCCCCTACTGGGGACCTGGCCCACAACCAGACATGTACCCCGCCCAGGAATCAAACCCATGACCCTTTGATTCGCAGGTCGGCACTCAATGCACTGAGCCACATCAGGCAGGGCTGGTCACATATTTTAAAATGAAGAATTCATATGAACTTCAGCTTAGCAATTCCAACTCTGGAGTCCTACTCCACAGAAAAAATAAAAGTATAAATATATAATAGTAAATATAAACAAAATTATATATATATGGTTTAATAAATTGTCTTTTCATTCAAACCATTGCATCACATAGCTACTTGAAGGATTATGTCAGTCTATAACAAATGATGTGGAAAAACATTCTATAAAGTGTTTCTAAGTAAGAAAAACAAGATGCAGTATAGAGTAAAATAGCGTTCCCTATATCTTTGTGTGTGTCTGTATATATTTATACATTATTGTATAAACATGAACAAAAATATGGAGAGATGCACACCGATCTTTTTAACATGGTTATCCAGTGGAAGGAGATAATGAAGTGGGAAAATCCTAGAGGTAAATGTTTTATCAACATTAAATATATATATATATAATTACTTTATATAAATGCACATGTGTTTATATATATATATATATATATATGTATGTAGAGCCATGTGCAGAGAGTTGTCAAATTATGTATATTGCACATTGTTTTAAGTTTTTTGATGTTTAGATTTTTAAATAACTTTTTTCCATACACTTTGAATTTTTCACAATAAAACTGTAAATGATTTTCGGTTTAACATTTTCTAAAGCAAACATTATAGATCAGTTTAAAGAAATGATTCAGTATATATATATATATATATATATATATATATATATATATATATATATAGAATGATTTGATTATTCACTTTCCTTTAGTCATTCATCAAACATGCATTCAGCAAGCCACCATGATATTGTGTTAGGTGTGTTAGGGTGTTGGGATTAGAAAGATGAATGAAATATTCTCCTTCCTATTGTATGTTAGGGGAGAAAATATGTAAATGAATCATTTTATTACAACATGGTAACTGCTTTAACATAAGTAGTCGTAACACAATAGGAGCAACTAACTGCTGGCACTGGCAGTGCAGAGGCTTCAGAGGGGAAGCACAATTGGAGCTTAGCCTTGAAGAATGAGTAAGCATTCATCGCTCACCAGCCTTAGGTCGGGGAGGGAAAGCAGTTTCTTCAAAGAGGGAGAACATCTAGTCCTAATTTACTCATTCATCAAGGATGTGGAAGGGGTAGTGAACAGATTATTAATTATAATCCTAATTCATCACGATGTGGAAAGGTGGGCAAATACTAGAGAACAAAAAGAGAAAATAAAAGCATCAAGGGTACAAGGGACTATGGAAGAGTTCGGATCAGGAAGTAATAAAATAAGAACCTGCTCTGGAAACTGCAAGCAGATTTTTCTGAGAGCAGAAAAATCCAAAGCTGCACTTAATGGAAGAAAGCAACTGTTGAAGCAATCTGACCAAGCTCATCAGGTGTGTTTGCATTTAGAGAAGAAATATAGCTCGTTGTTCATATAGGGCTTTATGGAAGGAGATCAGAGAGAAGAGAATAAGTATTCAAGCAATGATGCATTCGGTAGAAGGAAAGGATGTTAGTGACCTGCCAGTTCTGCCACTTCATTGTATAAATAAATTATAAATCAAATGCAGACACTTGTGAAGATCTAAAGGTATGGGAACATCTGACATTAAGGGAAGGTGCCCCAAGATACTTATGTCTTCAAGAAAACCAAACAAGGGCTTAGTCATTGGTTAACAACAGCTCACACAAGACACAGCAGCTCTTAGGAAGTGGGGGAGAAAGTAGCAAGGAGTAGTTATTTGTGTATTTATTTATGTTATTAATAATAATAAAAGAAACCATTTAATAAAATGCTTATTATGAATCTAATAGAGTGTCAGGTGTTTTAAATAAATTACCTTATTCAATCCCAGAATGACTGTAAGAAATATATATATATACCATCATCATTTCCACTTAACAGATGAGGAAACTAAGTCTTACAGAGGTTAAGAAACTTATTCAAGTTCCAATAACTTTTGGGTGGTGAATATGTAAATTGAGATTGGGCTCCGAATCCTATACTCCAAATTTCTCTACTAGACATTGTTATATTCCCCCGCTACAACCCTAGTCCCAGCCATGATCTCACACTGGTATTATTGCAACAGTCCATCACCCTTCTGGTCCTACACAAGTCTACAGGATGTCCAACCTTTTGGTGTTTCTGGGATGAAAGGGTCAGGCCAGCTTTCCAACCTACCAGACTGTTCATAACTCAGTTATCCCGACTCACCTGATACCTTGTGGCTTAATCGAAACCCTCTGCCACATCGCACCAGCGCAACAGCTACACCTGGCACCAGCAACAAAGGCCAGCAATCAGACTGATTTTCCTGCACCTGGGAATAATCCAGCACTTTATCTAACCCATTGTCCTGACTCACATCCTGAAGCCCTGAGGCAATAGTCCAGAAGAACAAGAGACTAACCCCTCCCTTATTCTCCCCACCCCCAGCAATCCCACACTTTTTCTTTTAAAAACCCCATCCTTGCCTCCCTCTGCTGTTATAGTTTGCCCAGACTAAGCCTGCCTGTAGTGCAGCTTCAAATAAAGGCATTTGTATCAGATCATCCGGTCCTCCCATCTCTCTCTCTCTCTCATGCATTTCTAACATGGCCCACACTGAAGAAGAGTTGTCTTGGGCCACACATTAAATACATCGTGACACGTAATCACAAAAAAAAAGTCATAAAGTTTTAAGTAAATTTATGATTTTGAGTTGGGCCACAGTCATAGCCATTCTGAGCTACATGTAGCCTGTGAGCCACAGGTTGGACACCTCTGGTCTACAACATCCAATAAACTTTCTAAAATATAAATCAGACTACATCACTTTCCTGTATCAAACAATCCAGTGGCTCTCCACCTCACATAAAATAAAACCAAAGTTCTAACCCTGCAACTCCCTATGAGGCCTCATCTCCACTAGCCTCCCAAGTCTCAGTCATCTGTTCTTCACTCTGCCCCTTTCTTACAGAATTCCACACTTGGTCTTTTGCCATTTCTCAATGCACTGATTTTGTTCTTAACTCATGGTGTGCTACTTGCTACTATTTCTACCTAAAATGTTCTTCTTCAAAGTCTTCACACAACTGACTCTATTTTATTATTCAGGTCTTGATTTAAATATCACCTCCTCAGAGATTTTCTTATACCCCCAAGCTAAAGTAGCTGTTCTCTGCCCCCACGACACTGTTAACCACCCTTCACCCATGTAAATGTAAATTACTTGATGTTAGTAACTATAAACTTTATTTTCTTCATTGTGAGCTTAGGACCGAGAACAATATCTGACACATACTTGACACTCAAGACATATTTTTTTCCTGAAATATGGGTATTTTTCTTAAAGTGCCATATTCATATGATTTTTTTTATTTTATATATCTCATATATATATATATAAATTATTATGAAGTATGTGAGCATGTTGTCACCTCACAGAAGCAGCATATGCACCTTGCCATCCAAAATTAGGTTTGAATGTCAAGCCTAATGATGACACATATACACCAAAAGGGTATGAAAAGGCTTATTATTCCTGTAATGATATGTCTATTAACAATAGAGCAAAAAAAGCATTGACTATGTTACATAGTTAATTAGATGTTTGTGGTTATTTCACAATGCATACATATACCAAAACATTAAGTTGTACACCTTAAATATATACAATTCTATTTATCCATTATACCTCAGTAAACCTGAAAAATAGTGTAAGGCTCTATTACAATTCACCCCTGAAGTCTGACTGATCACTACAACACTCCATGGTTCATTTAATTTATTTCAGCCTTGTTTTTCTACGCCATTATGGTCCTGGCAACATGAGGCCAGTTAGAGAGCTGAATGTTCCGTTGAATACTGAGTTCTGGAGCCCAACACTGCATACTCTGAGAAGTAAAATAAGTGCCTTGGTCACCATCAGTGACAGTGTAGAACTCCAAAGAGGATAAGGAGTACCATGGAGGGACCTGGTATTGTGGCTTTAATATGTGCAGAATACTCTGTGACCCCTTTATTTGTATTTTTGAAGTCTGCAAGGCAAGAGATCCCAAGAGATATTTACCACAAATAAGCCAAACTTGGATAAGGATTTGTTTGTATTGGCTAGACCAGATTGTCAGACCATTGGCAGTGGTCCAAAGAGCTGTAAAAATGTACACATGAGGCCAGTTGTTGCCAAGACATCCAGTGCTAAGATGACTGACTACAGTTCAGCCAATTGAGCCGACCCTTGGTCCGGCCTTTACCAGGAACATCCTGGTTAACGGATGAAATGCAGCAGCTCTCAAGCAAGTTCCTTTAAGTGTGAGAGTGTTGAAATCGTTGCTTCAGTGAACAGACTCCTTTTGGCATTCGCTATGCTGATCCTGAGAGGCTCCCCAGGTAGCCAGGGGTTCTGAGAGAAAGGTGACCCCTTCCAGCACTGCGGCGCACGGCAAGAGACCGGGCATAGGGGACGTTACCCTCTCCTGTAGGTAGTGAATGCACAGGACCCAGTTCCGGTTCCGTCCTATAGCAAGGACACCTAACTAGCCGTGCTGAGCCTGCAGAATGCTGCCTCTGTGATCAAAGCATGATGGGGAGCTGGTTATAGGGGTCACAGGTTCAGGACCTGAGAGAGCCTCTATTTTTGGCAAAGTCCAGTATGTGGCCACCAGTTGCCACACTAAATGTCATGTATCATTGGGCCAAGGAGGGCAGTCCCTTGTATAAGAAGCCCACTGACAACTGATGGCTATTGTAAATGATCCAGGGGCTCCAAGAGGTATCAGAGAAGGTTGCTAAGGCTTCTACAGGGAAGGAGTTTCTAGAAGGCCCTAATAGGAAGGACTGTTCTATGGTCATTTAGACAGATTTTAGAGCCTAATGTTGCAAGGAGACCCACTCAAGTTGGATCGATCTGCAAAGTAACATAAATAAAATTAAATAAAATTTGTATATGAGGAATGTCACCTCTCTCATGCAAAAATGTCTAAGATGGTGGGTTTCTTTTAATAATGTGGGTACTAAGAAGGATAAAAGGTGTTTCCTGACACACTCAGGATCAGAGCAGCCCTCAGTCTAACTAATGATTTTCAAAAACGTAACTGAGGTGGTGGGGCCTGGTACTATGTGTGGGGTTAACGGATCATCCCCTCTTTGGAAACTCCTCTGTTTTAGTGTCCAGAGTAAGTGTGCCATGAATCTCCTCAAAGGAGATGTCGTTAGTATGATGTCGCACCCATGCACCTGGAAAGAGCTAGATGTGGTTAGATACTGTCTGCAATGATTATGTGACATGACAGGAGTGGAGAGGTCTCCCCCTGAGTGCCCCAGTAAGCCTGTGCTATGCCTCTTTAAAGGTGAAGGTTAAGTGTGGCTAGAGGCTGTTGAAACAGGCACCGAGCAGAACCTGTCCGTGAGTCAGATACCTTGCTGTGACTGCAGGGTATTGACCCGTTTGCTATTGGGTGGAATCAGTAATTTCAGTAAGACTAGATATGCATCCAAGATGGGTGGGACCATGTCATTAAGGGTATGAAAATTCACATTGAGGCCCCATTCATGCTTTTCAGGTTTAAGAGCAAGTCAAATTTGGCTGTGAAATTCAGAAGAAGCATGGGGTGGGGATAATTATGTCTTCTCTAAATAGGCCTTTTATAATGGGTTTCAATCTGTGAAGGACCTGTTTTCATTTAGATTGGGCCCTTTTTTAACTAGGGTGGAAGGCGTTATTTATTTTATAAGTAGAGAGGAAGGTCCACAGGGTAATATTTTTAAGCATGTTGTAACTGCAGAATACCTAATTTTATTACTTATTGGGTCAGACTGTCCACATGCATTGGGAGATATTTTAGGGCAGTGAGTGCTTTGGTTGTGGGGAATGTAGGCAAGACAATAGTTGCAGTGGTGAAGCCCAGGCGTATCTGTCTCCATTTTATGCTCAGTAACTCCCTGGTGGTTTTCTTTTTTTTAATCA
>PVJD01013987.1:0-31069 GCA_004026545.1 Mormoops blainvillei | reverse complement strand
GTCCCCCAATATTTCAAGTACCCACCTGGACCCTTACTTAGTTATTACAGTATTATTGACTGTATTCCCTATGCTGTACTTTGAACACCTGTGACTACTCTGTAACTACCAATTTGTACTTCTTAATCCCTTCACCTTTCTTACCCAGTCCTCCAATTCCCCTCCCATCTGGCAACCATCAGTCTGTTCTCTGTATCTATGAGTCTGTTTCTATTTTGTTTATTTTTTTCTTTAGATTCCACATATAAATGAAACCATATGATATTGGTCTTCCTTGGTCTGACTAATTTCACTTAGCATCGTGCGCTCTAGGCCCATCCACGCTGTCGCTGACCAGGTTTGAAGAAGCCAGCCATCAGAATGGTTCTGGAATTTAATGGCTGACCCGGGCCGGCGGCGGGGGCGGGGGGGGGGGGTCAGGCAGGGAGCCACGAACCTAATGACTTGCTCTTCTCAGCTGGAGAAATACCAAGTGGGCTCCCCTCCCAGGTGAAATCCCACCTTCTCCACGAGTCGGCCCCTGTCCGTGCACCTGCCTGATTCCAGGGCCCAGCCCACAACGCCAATTAACAGCTTACATTTCCCACGGGCTTGATGATCTTATTGGCAATTCCTCAAAACACCGAGGTGAGGCAACGTGAAGTTTTATCCTGGAAAAGTTTGCAGGTTAGGAAACATGGCCAAGTGCCTCTGACTAATCACTGGTAAATTTAGAATCAGCCTCACTACGTTTTAGTGTGTTGCACAAACTGCATCTTGTTCTCCAAATATAATGTTTACGAACTAAGGCAACACCTCACCAGGTAGAGGAAGGAAGCGAAGGAGGCGCCAAGGTTCACTAACCTCGCCTTGGTCCCTTTCTGAAAATTGACACGCTGAGATGTCCAGGATGACTTTTAACGTTCCTGTTCATATGATGCAAATTTATACTTGCTTTGTGTGTGCATTTTTAGGTCCCTTTTTGAGCCAGTTCCTGCACTGGATCAAGATACTTTCCACTCTGATATTCTGGATCTAAAATAATCAGCTGTGCTGTGTCCCATCCCTGTGCCCCCTCTAAATGTTTTCAAATCATTATTCGGCTTCGGCCCCTTGGCTGTCACGTTGGAGTGGCCAAAGGATGCAGAGAAACACAACCTTCGCACTTAATTGAGGCCACAAAGGTCTTTCCTTGGTAAAATTGAGGGGGCGCATAATAACCCTTGTACCCGAAGCTGGCTCTCTCCTCAGGCCACATCTAAAAGCCTCCCTCTCTCTCTGTACAGTAAGTGTGCAGAGGAAGTGAACTTTAACCGCACCGAAGCTAAAAAAAGTCACACTGGCTTCTGTATGTGGCTTTTGTAAATCATTTTAGTTACGTCACATTTCCACCTTGAACATGTGATAATTAGGTCAGGGTTACCCAGTGGAAGGCAGAAAAAGCCCCGGATATATGACCAGATGGCACCTTCCTGCACAGTCTGTTTTTCCCTATGAGCTGACGATGAATCATTTGTTGACACTGCGGGGCCGTCCCACGGCAGACACGAAAAGGGCTTCCGGGAGCGAAGCCGCATGGAGCAGGAATGTTGCTGGAGCAGGAATGTTGCTGGAGCAGGAAGGCTCTGGCACTTCCTCGCGGAGACCAAACGTGACAGGTTTCTTTCTCTGTCCTGCACGGAATTAAACCACCACTTGTCAAAAAGTCACAGCTACTGCCTTGCAACACCAAACTGTAAAACGTGCTGTACTTAACCTCTTGCAAAATGTAAGTACACGTGCCAGCGCTCTGGGAGTTTGTGTGGAAATTATCCAAGTCGACTTCAAATAGAAACAGAGGCTGAGTGTAAACCTGTGATGCAGACTTCTGAAAAGGGACCAGGGGGGACCAGGAGGAAGGCCAACAGTCAATGAGCCCTTTCCGATCGGAAGGCGACCGTCCCAGTCAACGGTGAATGTCACCCTCAGCTAACCCCAAAAACTGACCCTACCTACCCCCCAACACAAGGAATCAAACCTGAGATCCTTGAGGATGGGGGGGATTCCCAGTCCCACCACATTGCAGAAATGAGCAGCTGTAATGGTGGGGGATTGAAGCATTCATTTTTTAAATTGATTTGTTTATCATTTGACTGTAGTTCAGTAATTTTCCAGAGAGAAAGGATCTGGGTTGGGTTGGGCAGCTTCCACCCACCATCCTGTGCCAAAAATTTCACATCTGTTAATGTTCCATCCTGACTTTCTTGCAAAAAGACTGTAATATTTATTCACAAGGGAGCTTCAGGAACAAGTCGGCCACGAGCCAGGAAAATCTGTCGTGGCCGGCTCCTCCGCACCAGAAAACTTATGAAAGTTCTTGGACCCATTTGCGTGGTTGACCGAGACTATAGCAGCACTTTTCGCAGCTAAGCTTTCATTACAAAAAATTTTTAAATAAAAAACGCTTAAACGAAAGAATTGACCACAACAATAAAGACACGAGTCATAGTCCATACATATTTTCTGGAAGGTGTTAATGAAATAAATACTTAAAGTATCTATTTATGAATTCAGGAACTGTTTAACTGTATCACGGTTTTTGTCTAGATGTTGTTATAATGCTTCATTCTAACTTTTTAAGGAGTTCTGACACCTGGACACTTGCAGACACCTCCCGGATCATCTGTCCAGCTGACAGGGGGATAAGGGTTCCTAGGGGCTGAGCTGGTTTTGACTGTCCTAGGTCACCTGCCTCCTGTTTAAAGCAGTGCAGGTGTCCACCGTCCCAGGCTTAGCCATTCACTGGCTCTTCCCCGGGAAAATGAAATGGAACCAAGAAATCTTTCCCGCTAGCTGGACTTAAAATGTGTAACCTTGGGAGCAGCCAGTGACCATGTCGCCACCTGACCCCTTGCCCCTTGCGCTAAGAAGCAGGGGAAGTGGGTCTCCAGGAACCCGAGAGAAGGCTCAGATGTCTCTCGCAGAGGCCTGGCTGCAGGAGTGAACCTGAACACTCCTGAATGCTGGCATCTCCCTGCTTTGTTTCGAGCTGGTGTTTCCTGTCCCATATAATCAGAAGCTCTCCAACTGGTGCAGATTCTCATTTCAGAATCACATCGTTTGACAGGCTTGGGGTTCCGGGCTGAATGAACATCGAAGCCCTTGCTCCGCTCAAGGGCACAGGCTCCGAGGCCCCCCTGCAGAGACTTGTGGCATCACAACTGTGAATCCTGTTAATTTTAAGGGTGAACTTGGCAAGTTCGTTAGCCTCAAGGATCCTTAGTTTCCTGAATTGTAAAATAGAGAAGCTAACTAAAAAATAGTAACGTGATAAAGTCTGAAAAGCTGGAAGTTCGCGGTTAGCCTTGGGATCAAGTTCCTGCTCAGTCACCTCTCGGAGCCTCAGCGCCTGCATTGGACTGTTTTAAAAATTAGAGAAAAACGTAGATCAGTGCACGCGGCCTGTGATAAGTCCTACACAACAGACATTTTTATTATGGCTGTCACTGTTATCACTTCTGCTCCGCCCTCTCCCCCAAGGAATGTGAAAGCTCTTCCTAAAGGACAATGCCCTAAATAAAGAGAATACTCAGAGCGTATTTCTTAAAAATAAAGAGCAGTTTCTGGCTGTTTCATCTCTCCCATCAGCTGGAGGCGTTCGGCTCTGCGGCACCGCAACTCCGCAGCTCTACCTGGTTGATCCGGCATGGGAGCTTTCAGTCGGGCCGAAAACAGGCTCCTACCATCTTTGAAGAAAAAGAAACGCGGCCAGGCGATTGCTGGAATGCTGCTGACCCTGGGGGCAGCCAGACCCGGATGCCGTCCTGGGCCCCTTCACCTCTGTGTAAAACCAGGAAGATAACATCATCGACTTCTTGGGATTCTAGAAGCATTGGCGGTAGTGTGTGTAAAGTGGTGCTCGAAGCTAATTGCTTAGACTGTACCCCAACTTTCCTGTCTTCCACCTACTTCAGCAGAAATGGAGTTGTGGCCGACAGCTACACAGTGCGTCTGTGTGTTAGCGTGAACCTCTGACGTGTTCTTCCTCCATCAGCAATTTTCCTACCAGGTCATCATTTTAGGGAAAGAGACAAATCAGCCCTCCTTCCCTTAACATTTGCTACCTTATTTGGGCTTTTTAGGAACTGAAATTTGCGTTCGGTGCAACTTAAAGGGAACAATTTTGACAGTGCAAATGTATCTAAAGCTCAGTTCATACCAGGATCCGATTTTCTTTTGAACCCCAAGTCATTTTAAAACAAAAGTTAAAGGGGTTTCACTCTAGAAAAAAAAAAATTTTTTTTTAAAAAGGGTATGTGCAATGGTAATGCGCTGAGGTCCTTGGGTGGAGTGTAGAGGAGAGAGGCTAAGTCACGTGACCCCACACTGGGGCTTTAGGGACTTCTCGGTCGGGGCGGGGCTCTGCCAGAAGCACACCCGCTAGCTCACATGCCTCCCAGTGGCAGACGATCGGCTCATCCTGGTTGGTCCGGCTCATCCTGGTTGGTCCAGCACCAGCTCAGTTTTTAAGTCTGGGGCCCAGGTGCCTTCTCAGTCCCAGGCAAACTGAGATGGTTGGTCGCCCCACCAGGTGCCGCTCTGCCTTTCTCGTGTACATGTAGCCCTTTAGCCTCACGGGACATCTGATCCCTACCTACTCGACCTCATAGACTTTTCTTAAATTTTCCTTTCTCACCTACATAGCAGAAGGCAAATAAAAGAGAAGGAAGAAAGCGTCGGAAGACAGGTAATACGGTAAGACCGGACCCGTGGCTCTACATGGCCGTGACCTTAGAGTGGAAGGCCGTTGCCCTCCCTTGTCTCATAGCGCAGGGCCTCAAAAGTAGACACTCCGTTCCTGGGTGAGCCGCGCCCAGGGCTTAGCTTGTTAGCTGTGCTCGCTTTCTTGCTTTTATAGGAATGTTTTAAAAGAATATGAAGTAAATCAGTTGGCACCATTGACACCACACTGCCTACCTCACCCTGTTTCTGCCGCGGTGGAGGAGCTGGGGGAGCGGCTTCCCTTTTCCAGCTAGAGGAAATAATTTGCAAAGAAAATAAACCCCCGGAAATAGGAAATTCCTCTTGCCTGGTACTTTTTTTTTTTTTAAAGCAAAATTTGCTGGGGCAGTAGTTCATTATGTTTATCAAAGTAATACATGCATATATTATGACAAACTGGAAAAATAGAGAAGGTCTCAAAAAAATCACACATCTCAGAATGGTACCTTTTAAAACACACTGAGTTCCAACACGAGCAGTGGACCCCTTCAGTGAGCAGCCCTTGTCCAGATGGGTCCCACTGTCACTCACGGAGCTTCCAGCCGCTCAGAACATTCTCCCTCCTGTGGCCTTTTAGGCACCAGAGCCGTAGGAAGCAAGCACACTGCCTCCTTACCAACTGACAGGAGCTCTCTTGCTCCAGGATTCTGAATTTGTGACAGAGCCCTGAGTCAATCAACCCATCAATCAACACACTTCTAGAGTTTCTGCAGCAGAACAGGCCCCTCCAGGGGCCGGAAATGCGTGGAGGGAGTGTAACTAGTTGTGCCAGCTGGCGGACAGAGTGCATGGGCAGTGGGTAGCCAGGGCACCCCTCCTAGTCTGGGAGGCAGGGAAGCCTTCCTGGGGACATTGTACTTAAGCCAAGGCCTGACAAGAGGGTCAGATGAAGATGAGGAAAGGATGGCACAGGCTAAAAGACAGCCTGTGAGAAGGCTCAGGGGCTGGAGGGCCCTGTATGAGGGGCATCATGAAAGAAGGCCAGGGAAACCGAAACACCCCCGGGCCGGAAGAATGAGGCATGAGCTGAAGATGCCAGGGAAGGAAGCGGGACAGAGGGCCAGGTCTGGGGATCCGTGTTTTGGTTGGCGGCCTTCCACCAAGAGCAATGAGACCCGACTGCCGCCTCCCTGCTCCATGCACACACGAGGCTCCTCTGCATGGGCGGTCAGGACCCCTACTGTGAGCAGGGCCAGCTACAGAGAGAGGGTGGGCATGGAGGAGAATGGCCAGAGGTAAGAAACATCTGGAGAGGACAAGGGGGAAATGGGTGTGTTTGCAAGCTATCTAGGTGACAGAATCAGTAGAACCTGGTGACTGAGTGAGGGCCCAGATGTCAGGTTGCAGAAGGAGAGACCAACGGTCTGGAAGCTGGAAGAACAAGCCCAGGGTCTCTCCTGAAATGCTCCATCATTTTTGGACAAGGGGCCCTGCATTTTCACTTTGCATTAGGCCTGCAAATTCCACAGCTGGTCCTGCCCAGGGCTCAGTGACTTTTACGAGCTTATGCAGAGTGTTCACTTGGCGACTGGGACTTGAACCCCATCCAAGACCTTGAGATTGTTGATTTATCCCAACAAGAGTGTAAAACAGTCCACTAGGCCCAGCTCAGCACCATGTATATCTGTGAGCGGATCAGGGACAGTATGTGACGAAGCTCCCAAGGGCAGAAAAGAGACAGGGACTGACTGTTTACTACCTTGCGAGATGCTCGAGGGACTGAGGGCATGCTAATAGCATGAGCTGTGAGCTGGCTGCTTGAGTAAAACAGCAATTTCCCTCCCCCAAGTTTCATTTAGGTTAGTAATTCAGGCAAAAAGTTCCGTCAGCTCAAGCCAAGGCTAAATGGGTGTGCAGTTTGGCAGCAAAGGCTTTCTGTAAGACTTTATTATTTTATTTGCCTAAGAATTTCATAGGATGTCTGAATCTCATGCAATACAAAATTTGCATTTGAAAGAAAATTATTATCGAAAGGATTTAAAAGAAAACATGAATATTCCTACACTTGATCTTCAGGGAAGGAAAAAAAGAGACATTTGTTTGTTTTTACCAAAGCTTAAGGTATAACACAATAAACTGATTATTCAAGGAACTGTCTACAAGTTTACTAGAATTGCTTTTCAGGCTTGTAGACTCTGGGCCAAATAATAATTATTACTTTCATTATTAATTGAGAAAATAAACTATTAATAATAACAGATATGGACTCACCATTCTGAATTTAAGTATCTTATATCTACTCACAGCCAGCAAATCTATAAAATATTAAACTTACAGGAAGAATGGAAGAAATTTGGCAAGCTCCTCCAAATATTAATAAGGCTACCTATTTTGAAGTCGATTTGATCATGTAATTAACAGGAAGGGCTTTGAAATCAAACAGCTTTAGGTTCAGACTTTGGCTCCTTCTTGGGCAAGTTGCATAACCTGCCCAAGCGTCCGTTCCCCTGTGTGTAAGCGCAGAGCATCCCTACTTCCTATTTGTATTTTGCATGTTGCGATCATTCAATAATTTGTATTTTTTTAAAGCTGTATTTTTAATAGCTGCTAAAGAACAATTAAATACACAGTGATCTGTGTGAATCTTTGTGAGTTTCCTTAAAAGTCAGCCTTCCCTCCTTTGATAAGTCACTCAGGTGACCCTGAGGTCAGAAGCCAGTTGCTACTGAGCTAAACTGTTCTGCATATGACTAAGAGGTGAAGAAACTGGTGTTTTCCCCTCAGAAGAAAAGAGATAAAGAGAAGGACTGAGGTGGGGGTGGGGGGATGGGGGAGAAAGGGATCAGTGAGCTGGTCAGTCACCTGAGGGGGCCACCTGGGACATACCCAAAGTGGGCTGGGCTTTGAAAACTGGTGTCTACTTGAGTTTATCCTCAGATAAAGTGATACTATTTGTATGGCATTTGTACTATGCAGTTTCCTGTGGTTGTTGCCACAAAGTGCCACAAAGTGCCACAAACCAGGTGGCTTAAAAGAAGAGAAAGGTATTCTCGGGCAGGATGAGTCCCTTCTGGGGGCTCTGAGGGAGGTTCTGTCCCATGCCTCTTCCCTGGCTCCGGTGTTGCCCGCAACCAGCGACGTTCCTTGGTTTCTAGAGCATCCCTCTGATCTCTGCCTCAGTCGCCACATGGCCATCTCCCTGTGTGCATCTGTCTCTCTGTGTGTCTTCACATAGCCTCCGCCTCTCCGAGTATCCAAATTTCCCTTATGTGGACACCAGCTACTCCTACTCCACTAATTACATTGGCAACGACCCTATTTCCAAATAAGGTCACAGTTACAGATATTGGGGGTTAGGGTTTGAACATGTCTTTCGGAGGGACACAGTTCAGCCCACCACAGGCATAGACAAGGTACAGCTGGAGGTCACAGCCGGGCAGCTCTGCTGTCCCCAGGCTTGCCTGGGTGCCCCGAGGGCCATGGCATTTGTGACCCATTCTCCGCATACCACCGGGAAAGCTCTGGTGCAAACCCTCCTCTGTTCCACCTCCACCTCTCCCCCATGCCTGGGGAGAGACTTTCATACTTTATAATGTTTATCCTAAACACACACCCTCATACAACCACGAACGTGACTGAAGGTGCAGGACCCATTCAGGCCACTCTCATGAGGACCGATCCTGCCCAGGACCCACCTGTTTGGGCCAAGCAGCAGGTACATCTGCACAATGTAGAAGAACACCCAAGGCCACAGAGCTTGCTATCACCGACGTGAAGTCCCGTGATGAACTCTCCTTGTCCAACTCCGGGTTCTAGTGACCTTGGGAGGACAGCTTTCCTTTCCAGGTTGGAAGACAGGGAGCGCCTGGGTAGGCTGGGAAGCACTGGCGTCAGGCACTGTGGTTATCATAACAGAGCGCCTTTCTGGCTGCAGTCAGTCAGTCTGCGGGCTGGGAGTGGGTCCCCGAAAGGTGAGATGCTCTGTCTGTCTGTCTCTCTCAGTGCTCTGACAGTTAGGATTGTCACCTGCATAGCCAAAGGCTGGGTTCTGCATCGAGTGAATCCCCACTTGTGAGGTAGTTTTTTGGGAGAGGACCAGCCCCAGCTATACCTGGCCAGTGCCCACCTTCCCGGCCTCATGGCCTCGGAGCTTATTTTCTTTGGCCAGTTCCTCCTAGTACAATCGTTGGGGTTCTCTAGAGGCACGAATGAAAGACATCCACCAGCGCAGGGCGAGAAGGGCGGGACGCATCCAAGTGCAGGCGGAGGAGCCAGGCTGCGGAGGAAGACGTTGTGTAAAGGCGGGGCTGGCGGTGGAGGGAGCGGCGGCCAATGGACTGAGCCTCCAGGGCAGAGATGGGTCCAGCGAACGGACCGAGATCAGCCCAGGGAAGGGGGAGGGAGGCCCTGCCCCTGTCTGACCCCAGTGTCTGTCATGTGAAGGTCCTCTGCAAACCCCGCCAGCCGGAGCTCACCTTCCTTCCTTCGGTACATTCAGAGGGGGCTGGGGGTCCGGCAGGGGCACTGATTCCATTTTGCTCTGCATCGGTCTGTGCCATCCTGCTCACCTGGCTCCAAGCTAGGTGTGAAGGTGGGTTGTGGGGACAGCGACCATCCCCTGTCTGACCCGAAAGAGTGTCGGGGAAACGGCTGGACAGGTGGGTCCGAGCCAGGTGGTGAAAGGCTCTGACACACCCGGAGTTGCTAGAACGGAACATCTAACAGTGAATTAGCGGAAAGCTCTGGCTCCAACTGTCAGTGGTGGGACAGGGGATAGACAACATAGATGAAGGGGAAAAAAATGTGTATTACTCAAATTGCGGATTGGGGGCGATTACTATAATTTCCTCAATTCTTCAACAAAGACAATGGAAAGAGTTAAAAGATGCATTCTGGCCCCGTCTCTGCCCCTGTGTGCCCTTAGACAAATCCCTTAACCTTTCTGCAAGTCAGTTTACTATCTCCCAAAGGAAGATACTGATACCTGTTTGACCCTTCCTGTCATTGGGAGACCCACAGACATAACGTTGGTGGCTGTGCGTGGCCCTTGCCCTGAGATTGCTTAGGATTTATGAAAGAGAGAAAGTTCATTGAAATAGTATATGACAAGATAAGCAACATCATTAGATTTGGGTGTGCTGGGGTTTTTTTTCCTGTGTGTGGGTGAAGGAGTCTATGCAGAAAATGGTGCACGCATTTGTGCGTGAACCTCGTCTCCTCCGCGGACCGCCTTTGCGTCTCCCGGGCCTCTCGGGACCTCTGCGCCAACACGCTCCCATCAGTAAAGTGGGGACAGCCAGGACATGCAGGCTCGCGAACGCTGCATTCGATCAAATATGCAGACTGCCGGACAGAGGAGATACTCGATTCGTGTCCATCCTTATTATTCCAGGGCAGACCTGTTTCGCTTCTCTTCTTATCTTCCTTTCTCCCGCACTTACAAGTAAATTTACCTTTGCTTGGGGAGAATCAAAGGCTGGATGAGCTGTTCTCTCCTCTGGGGAAAAATACCTGCCTTCGGTCATTCTCTTTCTACCTATTTTGGTTCTGGCCTATTTTGTTTAGCAAGAATAGAGCTGGTTAGAATGTGGAGTTTCCGGGACTTTCAGAGTCTCTTCTTTTTCCCCTTCTCTGGTTTTTCTTTGGCCTCTCCTGATGCAAGGCCCCACGGGCTGCCCTGTGAGTCAGCCCCTCCTCTGTCCCTGTTTACTTTATTGCAAAATAAGAGCAGTAGAAATATGCACCAACCTCAACAGGATGTCATGGCAATTAACAAACGAATAATTATAGAGCACGCTCACATAAAAGCTCTTGATAAAGGTAAATATTATTTTTATAGGAACTCTCAGAAGGAAGATTTTCTTTACAAGAGTCCAGCTGGTGACTGTTGGGTGGCTTGTGATCTTGGCTTCTCAGCCCAGAGTCTCCTTCCTTCTGGGGAGCCTGAACATCCCAACAGGAGACCAATGTCCCTACGAGTGTGGCCTTCCAGGGCCAGAGTTCTGTCCTCCTTGGCAGCACCAATGGGGACCATGGAGTTGCCAGGTAAATTTGCCAGGACTCCCAGGTAAATGTGAATTTCAGATCAATGGCGAACAATTTTTCCATGTGTTTCATGTCATAGTTGTAAGAGAAGCAGAGCATACTTATTCTGAAAAAGAATTATTCATTTTTTTATCTTAAATTCAAATTTAACTGGACATCCCGTTTTTGTTTGTTTGTTTGTTTTTGCTAAATCTGGGCACCCTCAGGTCCAGTGTTTAAGTATCAGCATCTCAGGACCATAATATTTAGACATCGCAATAATCAACCTCCACCTCCATGAAACAACAGTATCTGTCACTGGAGTCGACATTAATGTGTAACACAGCGTTCCCCACATTGGGTGACACACTCCATAAGGCAGCAGTCCCTCATCGGACCTGCTCACCTGGGTTTGCCTTCTTGAGCTGTGCTTCTAACAGCCAGGTGGTGTCCGTCCTGTCTGTGTGTCTATATATCACGATCTAAAAAGTGTTTCTTTAGCTCTAGGATTTTGTGAAGATGAGAAAAATGGTTGAGAAGCATTGAAACCCACACTCTGTAAGAGACCATTTGGTTGAACTTGCATCATCTGTGCTTTTCCAGGTCATAGGAAGACAATGGTGGCCATCTCATGTGTTTCACGTACAGGGTACCATCCCAGAAACCACTGGGGGTGTTGAGCGGGGTCTGCGGTCAGGCCCAGCAACTCCTCGGTAACCCCAGTTGGATTCACTCTATATGACCACATGGCTCCGGCGGTGTTTGGGTATCTATCTGCTTGTTAAATTTAGACCCTGAAGGTAAAGTATCGGTCTGAGTGTAGCCAGTGTTTGCTAATGGATTTCAATGGAGGCTTTTAATTTCTTACAGAATTCTCTGAAAAGGGCTGACTGTGAAGATTAGGTTTTTGTAAAGACAAAGTAGCTTCATGAAACTAAACCCCAGAGCTAACAAGGAAAAATTCTTTTAATATTTGAAAGCAATGGAGAGTGACTAAAAGCACGTAGAAACTGGAATGGAATTTACCCTAGAAGGAGGGAAACTGTACCTGGTAAGATCTGGAAGTTTGCAAGTTCTTTTTTTTCACCCTGAGAAAAGTTCCTGAACCCCCATACTCCTTATAGGCAGAAAATATCAACCTTACTGGCTTGAGGTAGATGTAATACACATGGCAAGAGGAGCACAAGGAGTGTGTGTGTCTGTGTGTGAGTGTGTGAGTGCATGTGAGTATATGTGAGTGTGTATGGGAGTATGTGAGTGTGTTTGTGTGTAGCATATGGAACCACACTGCTATATGGTTTCATGAGGTATTTGGTGTAGAACGATATTCCCTCTAAGTGGATTGTGAGAAGTTAAAGACATATATTGTAACCACTAGAGGAAGTACTGAGAAAAATGCGAAGAATTGTACCTAAAGAGTCAGCAGAGGATTAAAATGGAATGTTAAAAATATTTTAATGCAAAAGAAAGCAGGGAAGTTAAAATAGGAGAAAGAAAAACAGATGGGAAATTGAAAAATGAGTACGAAGATGACAGACGTAAACGCAACACTATCAGACAAGCAAGACCAAATTATACGCTGCTGGCAAGAGGGGCGCTCTAGACCTCGGGACAAATAGGATGGAAGAAATGAAGATGGAAGATTTACTATGGAAATTATAAGCATAAAAAAGCTGGGATAGCTACATTAATTTTGGACAAAACAGACTCAATATAGATTTCAAAGTAAGAAATATTACTAAAGAGAAAGAGGAACATTTCAAAATTACACAAGGACAAATACATCAGGAAGACGTAACAAGAGAGAGTGCTTCAAGCTACACGCAGGGAAGAAAAAAAAAGACAAATGGAGAAGCTGACAGATAGCCAATTGTGATTGGAGATTCTAACATCCTCTTCTCAGGAACTACTAGAAAAAGAAGGTAACAAAAAATCTTCCAGGATACCGACGATTTGAACAACACTATCAACCACGTTGACGTTGACATAACAGACATTTATGAAACAGCATGCCTGCAGAACAGCTACAGAGTGACCATTCTTAGCAAGGGCACAGGAAACAGTTGCCAAGGGAGACCACATGCTGAGTTATAACAGCAGTCTCAATAAATTTCAGAAGGTTAAAACTTAGAGTGTGTTCTCTATCCATAAGTGAATTAAATTATAAATTATTAATATTTAGAAAAGTCTTAAATATTTGAAAATTAAACAGCGTTCTTCTAAATAACTCCTGAGTCAAAGAAGAAATCACAAAGTAAACCAGAAAATACTTCAAACTGAATGACAATGAAAACTTGACATATCAAAATTGTGGGGTGGGAGCTACAGTGGAAGAAGTGATTAGAAGAAAATTTGTAACTTTAAATGTTCATATTAGGAAAAAAGCTTAAAGTCAAGCATCTAAGTATCAAATATTCACTACAAAAAGATAGAGAAAGATGAACAAGTTGAATCCAAAGCAAGGAACAGGAAAGAAGTAAATATCAGAGCAGAAATCAATGAAACTGAAAATAAAAAATAGAAAAAAAATTGACAAACCGGAAGTTGATTCTTCGAAAAGATTAATCAAATCAATAAACCCTAATAAAGCTAATCAAGGGGGAAAAGGAGGGAAAAGACAATTTTTCAATGTCAGAAATGAAAGTCTATAGCTCTCTGTCTTCCTAACCTGAGCTCTGTGCCCTCTAACAAGGAGAGGGGTTAGAAGAATCCCTACTTGACTGAATCTAAAAATGACACCCATTCCACAAATCCATGGACACCCTGATGCTTCCCATGAAACATCATTACATAACCCTTCCCTGACCTCCAAGGTCAGAGCAGCTCAGAGCGTTTATATGTGTCACATCCTGTCCAAGATGGTGGGGGGCACATCCACACTGGTCACTAATATCATCGTTGTGAATCCTGAAAACATGGGAAATATTATATTAAATACTTAATTTCTTAAAAAGTTAAATTGTAGTAATGGCATGATACTTATTGTTTTTATAGGTTTTTCATTCCTTATATATTCTTAAGTCATAAATTCTATAGCATAATTGAATGACCCATGGTTTTATGAAGTGACAGACTTAAGCCTTCAATAGGCCCAGCACTTAATAGGCATTATCTCAGTCTTTACCATAACCTTGAAAGTATTCTCATTACTCCTACTAGGTAGATGAAAAAAATGGATGCCCAGTAAGGCTAAATAATTTTTCCAAAGTCTCATCATTAATAGCAATAGAGAGAAGATACTGGAACTAACGCAGAAGCTCCTAACTTGGGGGTTTAGGGGCACCAGGACACTGTCGAAAAGATTCTGAAGGCCTATAAAACTGTTTGTAAGTATGTATATTATTTTTTTCCAAAGGAAAACATCTAGAGGCTTCCTTATAGGTTATAATCCTTAGAAAGTTAAAAGCCATTGTCTGGCTAAGGCATCAACAATGAACTCTGCCTGGACTGGCTGGTGTGGAAAGATTCCCATGTTTTGTTTTTCTCGTTCAAAGGCCCTTATACTTGAAGTGAAGTTCTGAAGGTGGTTAATTCTTCTTACGACCCAGAAAAATCAAAATTCTAAAATAATATGCTACCACTGGTTTTCCCAGGGCTTCTAAGATGGTGTATTAGATCAAAACCCTCTAGAGATCGGTCTGATGTGAAATCATGACCCCATAATGAAGGCTTAAATAGTGTTGCACTAAATTTTTGCTCTGCAAGTTTTTAAAATAGCGTTTACAACATGCAAATATGATTTGTCTTCCTGGAAAAACTCACTCTTCTATAAATTGAATTATATTTTAAATGCTTTAAGTGAGTTGACATGATATAGGGGATAGAGACTAGGATTAGAATAAAAAAAACTGTGGGTTCAAATCCTAGCTTGGCCACTTAGCAGCTGTGAAACTGGGCAAGTTACTTAATTCTTTGAGCCTCAGTTTCCTCATCTTCAAAATGGAAATAAAAACACCTACCTCATGGGGTGGTTGTAAAGAATAAACAAAATCATTGTATAAAAGGCCTACTGCTGTTCCTGGGACAAAAGAGCCCCTCAAGAAAAAAATATTTTTCTTAGCATTTAGGAAACCCTGGTGTTTAGAAACTACTATTTCTAAAGTAAAAAGAAATCACCTTTAGTTTATCTTTTATATATGTTTACATTTTCTGAGTCAGGTCTAGCAGCAGTAAGTTATAGACCAGGAGTCAGCAAACTTCTTCTTCAAAGGGCAGGTTAATAAAAATTTTAGACTTGGGGGTCAGTTGGTCTCTGTTGAAACTACTCAGCCCTGCTGGGCTGGCACGAAAGCCGTCATACACAATTTATACGTGAATGAGCGTGGCTGCATTCCCATAATGCTCGATTTACAAAAAGAGGTATCAGGCTGGCTTGAGCCCACACCGTGGTTTGTCAGCCTGCGTTGTGGAAGATGAGACCCGCATACCGCAGAGTCCTACTGGTAGATTTCAAGTCCCGACTCTGCCATTTACTAGCTGTGTGATCCTGAGCAAGTGACTTAGCCTCACTGTGTTCCCTCAGCCTAAAATGGAGATAATAACAGTACTCCCTCACAGGGCGGTTGTGTTAATAAACCTAAAACTCTTAAAACACTACCTGGAACAAAGTGCTCAAACAAAGCTATCATTGCAACTTAAAGCAAGTAAGTCACAGCTCTTGTATCAGGAGCACCATATTCTGCCGTGTATAATGCGCACCCATAGTTTCCTGCGCATTATACATGGGATTCTTGCACCCATTATTGTACCCACGATATGTAATCATTATACCCATGTATAATATGCGTCCTGATTTTTCCCTCAAAAATTTGGGGAGAAAGTGCACATTACACACAGCAAAACACAGATCTGAGTAGGAGAACATCGAAAAAAAACAAAGGCGCAGTGGACTGGGAGAGGCTTTATTTGGCCCCCAAGTAATGGTAGAAGTGCTACGGCAGCTGGGCAATGAGCCTGGCCTCAGGCTCCTCCTGCCGTCGGGCTTCGCCCACCTCAGCCGGTGGCCCCCGCTGCTGAGTCCCAGCGGGCGCTTGAGTTCTAGCCATCATGCCACGTTCCTCATGGCCACCAGCAGGGGGACGGAAGGCAGGGAAGGCGGGAGGCCCTCTCCCTTTGGACATGCTTCCCAGAAGGTGCACGGCCCCTGCCACCTATTTCCTGTTGGCCAGAGCTTATTCACGTGATCGCAGTGAGCCGCAAGGGGGCCTGGGAAATGTCGGTACTCTGGGTTTCCCCTGAGAGTTCCATTACTAAGGAGGAAAAACCGGTATTGGGGGAAACCAGCAGTCTCTAACACAACTCTGCTTTGCAAAACCTGGTATGTTAACATCAAAATCCTGAATTTAGCTAAGTCCGCTAATAGCAAGAGAGGTGGCTGATGGACAGGGGGAATTGGAAACAGGAAGAACAAAGAAGAGAAAGAGAGAAGGTAAGGCCGCGTGATAGCTTTTTGGATTTTGTTCATTCATGGTCAGCTTGTTGCGAGGTTGCCAGGGAGGGGCAGGCCACAGGAACCTTGCCCAACATTCCTTCTTCTTTGTCACCATTTACAAAGGAGGGCAAGATGCTGCCTTTTCCTCCCTTCCCTGTTCTCTCCTCCCCACCTGAGCTGGGCAGTGGGTGTGGCCACCGGAAGGATCCTCCCGCAACCCCCGCCCAGGGTGGAGGGAAATTCCCAGAATCTCAGAGGAGGGCCCTGGCACTGCTTCAGCGCTCTGCTTGGATGGTGCAACTGGGCCTGTCTCAGCAACCACACGCCACCCCCTGCCCACTGTCCCCTCTGTCCCAGACAGCCTCGTTCTCCCCCTCACCTTGCCTCCAGCACTTGGGTGAGGGGGTGCAGAGCAAACCCAGCCTTCCTGGCTCCCTCTCCACTCCCTAAGTAGCAACAGCAGCGGCAGTGGCCCCAGCGGCTTGCTGAGTTTTGTGCCCCTTTTGATAATCGCTGTTGGATCCCCTTGGGAAACCAAAGGAGAAGACCAAATTTTATCTGAGTCACTTTGATGCATTTGAGATCTGTGACTGCGTTTTTAGGAAGATTGTTTTTGCCATTTCATTTTGTTTTCTTTGTAAACTGACTGTGTTAGGGAATTTTTAAATGAGAATCTATGAGACTCCTGCGGGGCTAGCTTATGCTGCTGAATTACTTTGCCATCATCTGTAATTCTTCACTGTCCCAAACTGTGTTCAGGTTAAATCAATTCAGTGAGTCTAAATTACTGATGATTATCTCCTATTACTATTGTCTATTCCATTCAGAAGAAATTTTTATAGTCTTAATACACACAGCGAAAATTACTTTTCTTAATAGCAAAGCTAAGAATGAATTTAGTCTCTGTCTTTGAATGTCATCCAGTCGCCCTCTGGGACTACGCAGTCAGTCACCTGTTTGGATGGACTAAAAACACCTCAGAGAACCATAAGCCATGTGGCAGGCCTGGTCCTTGGTAGGTTTTCAATACCTATTTCTTGACTAAATCAGTGAGAATCATGATTATGCTAATTGATGTTTTTGAGAAACCCATCCTCCTCAACGGATACTTCTCTAGCACTTGGCAATGTGGCACCTTTCTTCTTGGCAGGTCCTAAGTGCTGTATCAGTAATGTGACAAGCTACCAGTCAGTCCACAGCCTTTGGCTATCAGACCACTTCAAGGAAACACTTGACGTGTCCACTAGAACAAGCTCCTGCGTCGTGTGGGGTAGAGACACCTTTTCCCTTACCAGTGTCTTAGCTGGGAGTCAACCCAAGGGACCTCAACAAGCGACCGATTACTAAAATTCGGTCCGACGTAAGAGATACGCACTGGTATGATTGTGAGGGAGCCATTTAACAAGAGGCTTGGAAAAAAATAATCCTCCAGAAATCAACCCCCATTGGAAACATCTGAACCCTGGAATATTTAATGGGGGTTATCTGGAAACAAAAATAGCAAAATCCCTTCATAGTGTGATAAACCCTTCAGGGTCCTTACTTCTTAAAAGAGCATTTATTAATTATTTTCATTATTGAGTGAGTAATGTTTTGCTTTGGCTTCGACCTTGCCAAAAGGATGCTCTGAACTTTTTAATTTCCGGCTACTATTCCTAATCCAACCCAGGGCTAGGCTGATGGCACTAGGATCACTTTGGAAAAGTATCAGATGAGAATCACTTAATCCGCCTCAAAATATAATTTTAAAGCCTTGATAGCCAAGGGGGTCCATTTCTCAAACCCAAAGATCTTAGCTTTGGAGATACCAATGCTATGCTGAAGGTATTCCCCGCCCCCTCAATTTTTTATCCATTCCCTTCAACAGCGTTGAGTGTGGGCTCATCTCCCCGCTCCCAGCAGACCGCCAATCCCTGGGCAGACGGGAACTTGGTCTTACCCACCATCTTGGCCACCTCTGCCTCAGCAACCCCAGGACCTAGCACGACTCTTCATCCGACTGGCAAATCCACAGTAAGTAAATTAAATATTTATTTAATTAAATATTATTTATTGTCCCTTGTTAAATAAAATAAGGGATGGAGACATCAAGTACTAATACTTTTTTTGTTTGTTTGCCGTGTAAACTGATTCTGAAGGTATTTACCAAAATGTTCCGATCGGTGGCAGCATCAGAGAAGTGAGTTGGTGGCCCCAAGGGGCCTGGCTGCATGACTCCCCTCCTACGGAAGCCTCAGACCTAGTGTCTTGGTTGGGGAGACCACAAAGATTTCATTGTTTTTAAAGTCACATTGTACTATGAAATTCTAGAATGTTCCAAGTATATCTTTTCCACCAGTGAGACTGACTTATTCAAATCATTAGTTCATCGTAAGGGCAGGACTAAGCCCTAGTCTTCTTCCTCCCTAAATCTCTAACTAGTATTTTTTCCCACCGCTATATCACATTGCCTTTAGAGACTGCCGAAACAAATAAATAACATGTGTTCACCTCTTTTTTAACTAGGAAAGTTCTTGGAGGAATGAGTAAGAAAAGTCTTAGTTCTGAGAGGGGGCCATGACACTTACCTATTCATGATAAAAAATTTCTTTTTCTGACCCAGATGAACTTTGCAAACATAAGAAACATAAAACTGAAGTCACAGCATCCAAGGAATTTTTGTTCATACTCTCAAGCACCCTAGTAAGTAGATGTTTTCAATGATTTACTTGAGAAAATTAGCATTTAGCTTCTATACATTTTATATTTATGAGATGCTTTTAAAGAACACTAGGCTTCTCACCCCAGATATACCTCACCTCATAGACTCTTTGAGGTCAAACTTTCCCCACCCCCCCAAAAAAAGTGTAAAAATAGAATTGTTTTTTTAAAGGAAAGAAAAGTGAAAGTAAGCAAATCAAGACAATTTTAGAATACAGTAAATTGATAAACAGAGTTGAGACATTGAACAATCAGATGCAATATGTGACCTAGTTCAGATCACAAGGAAAACTAAATAGAAATATAAAATATAAAAATACAGCTTTGGGATAATTTGAATGTGGACTGGGTATCAGATACCCTGAAGGACTTTATTGTTAATTTTGCTAGTCACAACAGTGGTACATAAGAAAATATCCTTATTTTTAAGACAGGTAGTGAAATAGTAAAGTGAAATGTTGGGGAGGACAAAAAGTTTTCATTATTTTTCAGTTTGAGACTAGCTTTAAAATATTTTGACAAAGGGAAGAAATAAAGCGTGTATGACAAAATGCTAGCAACTGTACAGTCGAAATGACACTTTTATGAGAGTTTATTATCTTATTCACTCTCCTTTTATACATAAAATTGTTAGAAGTTTTCATGTGAACAATACTGAAAAGCACACTGGGTGAAGAAAATTATCTCCTAACTTAATCTTAAATACCATTTCAGCATTGAACGACTTTTGATATTAGTGTAACAGTAGAAATATCTTTGATGTGGAAATACTAAACTAGCCAGTTACTGGACAAAAGTTGTACTTCTCACTCCCATAAATGAAAAAGATGTCAAGCCTTCACAAGAAACTCTACGAACAAAATCAGTATTTTCTTGAATAAGGAAGTGTGACTTGAAGACTTGGCATTGTAGGAATAAGAGGGAAGTTCGAACCTGACGTCTGTCTCAAGAATGATTCACATGAAATTCTGAGGCAAGTAGCTCTGTCAGTGTGCCTTGAATTCCAGGAATGTGGGGAACCCCCCCCCTTTTAAAATTAATGTTCTTGAACTCTCAATGTTTCCTTTGTACACAAATATTTGTTTTTAAACTATGTCTATAGGTAGTTATGTATATTTGTACATATATGTATATACAAAGTCTGTCCAGAAGGTACCCAGCTGTGTACTATGAAGACTAGAGAGATTTATTGAAGAAGATACAAGATACAAGAAGCATTGTACATAGGACAAGGACGCCTCAGTCCCCTTCATAGAAAGCACCTTGAGACCCCACACAGTTCTCCCAATCACCATCAGCTGCCCCATCACATTTTCCTGAATGTCATCAATGGCCTGAAACCTCTTCCCTTTCAAAGGTGATTTTAGTTTTGGGAAAATCCAGAAGTTGCAGGGCACCAAATCTGGGCGATAGCAGGGGTGTGTGTGGTTGTGGTGAAGTTACCAATCACCAGCTGCCCATAACTGTAGCCATTTTCGTCATATTGCATTTCTCAGCCAACGAAGAACATTAAGATAGCACTCCTTATTAATTGTTTGGCCTGGAGGGACGTACTCATGACATCAATACCTTCCTAATCAAAAAACAGTTAGCATGATCTTGATCTCGCTGTGACTCGATCACCTGCTTCAGGCATGGAAAACCAGGCAACTTCCATTGGGACAACTGGGCCTTCATTTCCGGATCACAGCCATAGACCCACGATTCATCACCACTTATGACCTTCTTGAAGAAATCCGGTTCATTGGTAGCAGTTTGAATCAAGTCATTAGCAACTGCAGCATGGTGTTCCTTCTGCTCTGGTAGCAGAAGCCATAGGATGAATTTTGCCACGACACATTTCATGCCAAGACCCTGCGTCAAACTCTCGGACACAGTAGTTTTGGAATCCCCAGCTCAGCTTCTAGCTCTCGCACTGTCAGTCGCCAGTCTTTGCCAATTGCAGCACATGCACGTTCAACATTCTCAGGTGTTCTGCTTGTTGCAGGTCTTCCAGGATGTTCAACCGATTCTCAGCCATCTTTGAAGCGTTTGTGCCCACTTTATTTTCAGTGCACTCATTGCATCGTCCCCGAAAGCCTTGTGAATCATCTGGAGAGTTTCCATGGAGCAATGTTCAAGCTTAACGCAAAAAGTGATGCAGATTCATTGCTCTACTCGCTCAGTTGTTTTGAATGCGATGGCCACACAGTACACATGCTCACTCAATGGCATCTACTGCCCCCATTGACTGGTACAGTGAGGTTGCCATTGTTCATGCATGCACATTCCAGTCCACTCTCCTTGGCTGTCAGGTTACAATGATGTCACACAAACCGTTCTCGTTATATTAACAATGGCTAGACTTTTTCCAGACAGACCTGTGTGTGTGTGTGTGTGTGTGTGTGTGTGTGTGCGCGCGTGTGAATTTTATTTCTTGATAGTAAGGGAGGCATTACAAAAGATTGGTTGTGAGAAGGAGGTGGGTGTTGGGCTTGATAAAGACGAGACTCTGTGCTCTACCATAAATAACTGATTGTCCTATCACGGATGGCACATTGTGAAGATGGGAAATAGGGTGACAGGGACATATTAAAACCTGAGAACCATGGAGAGAATTGAGGATGGCAAGTCCAACACAACCACAACATTCAGTCCTGAAATACCCAGCGGCAGGTGTGTGGCCTCAGGTATAGAGGGGTCAAGGTGACCCCAGGGGCAGAAGCCTGGCTGGTGGTGGTCATCAGAGGGGCTGTTGGAGCTCAAGGTGGGGAATGATTTTCTTTGTTAAAGCTGCTCCCAGATGGGATCATCAGGTCCTCCCCTCCTCAGCCGCCACTGAAGATGTTCAAACAGATGCCGCTGAGAGGGGACCTCTGAGCTGTCACCGTCACCTGGACCCACCTGAACACAGTAGAGGTGAGGGGGTATCAGCCCTGGGACCAGGCTGCTGAGATCCAAAGTCTGTGCCAGCAACCATGGAGAGGCTTTGCTTCCGTGTCTGTTTCCTTAGATGAATCATGGAGATAATAAAGCACCTTTCTCCATGGGTTCCCGTGGCATCATCCAAGTTCTCAGAAGACATCAGAGATTTCCACTAATCTTTACGCAGCACCAAAGAGACAAACAAATAAGAAACACAGAGTCCTAAGATCTTTCCATTTCTTTATTAAAAGCCAGTTACATTTTTACTCTTGGGCTCCATGAAAGTTTCCTCTGTTCTTCTACAGTAGTTCCTCTTTTAGTTTGTGCTAAGTCAAGTTAGTTTCAGTTACCTGCAGCCAAAGAAGGTTAACTGATACAGATGAAGAAAATCTCATAGCCTCTGAAAATAGGGTTAAGAAATTAAGAAGAGTGGACTAACGCAGTGCCAGCTTTTGGGGTCACCATGGCGGCAGACCTCCATGCTCACGCAATAGACCCTCTCTGAACTTCCCATTAGAGTGTCTACAGGCTTACGACACAAATATGAGACTTCGCCAAGCCGCAGGCCATTGGAGAGGGGAGAAAACCATGGGCCAGAATGGGCGGGGGTGGGGGAGGATTTACACTAATGTCAGAGTGGATGAAGTTGGGCTGAAAATCACCTTTTTGAACCATACCCGTCTTTTCCCTGAGCCAACACAGTAATGGACGCTGGAGAGGAGGCAGCAGCTCTGACTCACTGTCATTAGGGGTTCTTACTAATAGTTTGAGAACGCTTCCCTGAGCCAGACATCTTGTCATTCATGTGTGAGAGTAACAAAAGTGGTCTCAAGTAAGCAAGGGCTCAAAAAGTGTACCATCATATACCTTCCCAAAAATATCATTCAGAAAACAGGAATTCTTTGATGATGATGATAATATTAAGTATTGAAACCAATTGAACACATACATAATTGAGGGAATATGGTTTCAAAATTGAGCAAAAGACAATCCTTAAAAAATATTTATATGAGCAAATACTTAACCTATGTCATAATACAAAAGTAAAACAGAGAAAAAACAGGGAGAGGGTATGGGAAAAGGAGATCTGTACATAAGGGAAAATGTTATTCTTTTATAGCTAGAGAAATTGATTTTAACCATGTGGCTCTTAAACCTAAAAGTAACCTTAGACTCAAACAGAATGCCTATTTCCAAATCATTTGAGGAGATGAAAGAAAATTCGATCCAGCATAGGTCCCAGACGACGGGATGAAAACAAAGAAAATAAGAAGAAGGCATAAAGAACAGGAAGCAGACATCAGCAGGACTGAAATGGGACCAAGGGTATCAGTAAGCTAATCGGTATTTAATGACACACCAAAATGCATTGCAACTGAGTGCCGAATGAACAAGCAGGTTAAAACACCATAGCCACAGGAATACAGTTACGTAAAGCATATATAGAGGAGTCTGGAAAGAAAGTGAGAAAAAGTTTAAATTAGTTGTGTCAGAATATATGTGAATTTCTTCCGTTTCTTTGTCTTTTTCTAGTGTTTGCAGTTTGTCACCAATGAACACGTGTTGTGTTACTAGGCAAGGCTCAGAATTGCAAGCAGAAGGAATTCATCTTCCATTCGTAGGGCAGGCAGGCGGGTGGGCTGGGGTCCCAGGGAAGAGCTGACATGGCCGCTGGTAGAATTCCCTCTGCGGAGGGTGGAGTGGGTCGGGGGAATCAGTCATTTTTCTCTCAAGGCCTTCCGTGGATGATATGAGGCCCCCCACATTATGGAGGGTAATCTGTTTTACTCAAAGGCCACCGATTCAAATGTTAATCACATCTAAAGACACCTTCACAGCACCACCTGGACTAGTGTTTAACCAAATATCTGAGTCCTGCAGCCTGGCCAGGTTGACACCTGTCCTTCACCATCACAGCATCCAGGCTCAAATGGTTGAACTCAGGGCAGGTCCTGGAGCCCTGGCAGCCAGTGTGAGAGGAGGTGGGAGCCACCTCCCCTCCTAGGGTGAGGCGCGGTGCCCTGCGCCCCACCTGTACCACCCATGAGGGGCTCTCCATTCAGGAATATGACCCACAGGGGTGCCCCAGAAGTAGAAGCAGTCTTTTAAAAAGACATTTGGCAGTTATATTTGTAAATAGAAAAAGAAAAACTTCTTAACACAGTCATTGCAAGTTCGGCAGCAAGCCCCCGCGAGACTCACAGAGCCTTGAGTCAGGTCGGCCCGGGTTTGTGACTCCATCCTGGAGCCGGTGGCTCCTGCACCCCGCTGCCTTGCACCCCGGCCTCTTCCGTGCCAGGTAACTGCATGGCAGTCTACGCAGCCACACCCCCCCAGGGACCTGGGCCTCACCCAGGACCCTCCCTCCATCGTACTCCCCACATGCAGTCAGTCACTGAGTCCTATCATCTTAAAGATCCCTCCACTCCGTCCCTGGGGCCACCATCCTGAAGCAGATTTTCGTCATCTCTCACCTGAACTATAACCTGAACCTCCCAGTTGACCTTTTCTCCCGTAGACCTTCTCCGCCATCTCTAACCAGCCTCAACACGTCTCCAGTGTTTCTAAAAAACAACGCACAGCCCACTGTTCTAAGCCTTGCCTGTCTGCCTGTCTCCATGTGGGCTCGCAGAGTGTCTGCACTACTCCAGTTTGCCAGATGTAAGGGATTCTCGACACAATGTTGTGACATTTTGTGATAGACAGAGGTGCTGGAGTGCATTGAAACCCACCCCAAATGATGGACGACCACACGAAGGCCAGAAACTGCAGAAGTTTAAATAAATCTCCAATTTCCTAACTGAAGATGTAAAATAAAGCTTAGATTTATTCCACTTTGTTCAAAATGTCCTTTTGGATAAAATTTTTACTCGATTTGCCTGTTTATAACCCCCGACATATATACCCTATTATCTAAATATTTGTCCAGGGGGTCCTATCGCACTCTTTCACGTTTTCATGTGCACACATATTCAGTCATTCGGCAAAGCTTTAGCGAGTGTCTCTGTCGGGCACCATGTCAGGCACTGAATATACCCAGATGTGTAAGAAAAGGCCGATACATTACGGCTCGCCGCCTCCATCAGTTTTTCCTGGCCGCAGGCCTGCGACTGAGTAAGCGCGGGAAGTGCCTGTTGCAGGAATAGACTACCCAGCCCCCGGAGTCTGTGAGTTGAAGTTGTCATTTCAACATTTTTTTGGAATTCTATACCCCCAAAATGAATAAAAGTATGCTTCTTTCTTTCATTAGACTAGTAAGGAAAGATAAACAGCCCAAACAGGGGCAGCCTCAAATTGAGCTCATCTCTAACTCTTCATCATTTTAAAAAGAACGCGCGAAAGGCACCTCTCCCTCTTGGCTGCTTTTTCTGCTCTGCATGGTAAACCCATCACCCAGGCCTCTTCCTGTCTCCTCGTTTCCACTGCTCCCTTTCAGCACAGCCATGGGTTCCTGAGTCATTTACCCTCAACACATGTAATGGTGACGCGAACTCTCCCGTGTAGTAGACAATTGTGAAGAGAAGCACATTTGTGAAACTTTATTCCATGGGTACGATTGTGGCTATGCAACCCTTAGTGGGGAAAATACGACATCCTAAAGTCTCTCTATAAACATGTTGTAAGTGTAAAGCAAATCAAACAGCTATCTGTATCCTGCTTTCCACTAAATAATCTTAAAATCAAGTGAAAATGGCAGCTGGTAGCCACCAAGCCAATACTTTGTCTTGATACCCAGCTGACCAATGAACAACCCAAAGGTGAATAAGCCCACCTCCCAGGCAGCCGAAAATCCCTACGTTACTACAGAGTGGAAGTGGATGGTTTAAATCAATTGCCAAATATTTACTTTCCTTCTGAAATTTAAAGTCAGTCTGTCATGGCCACAGAATATTTAGATGATCTGAAAATGGAGACAACTGCATTTTGGGGCCCAATTGCCTTCATTTATCCATCTCAACAAAATATGCTTTTTGGCTTCTGCACTGGCAAAGCCCAGGACGGCGTTTTCAAAAATGCTATTGATAATCACTAACAACGAGACATCTGTAGGGGATTAACGTCCCAACCTGGCTCCATGGGACGTTCCAACAGCCTCCTGCTGGCCTCCTGCGTGGCCCCTTCACTCTGGTCATGCTGGCCCACCCCCTGGCCTTCTACCAAACCATTCCTAATATTTTCCTTTCTTGGCCTCATCCTATGCCTTTCACCCTGAAAAAAAAAAAAAAGGCTCTTTGCTCTTCTCACCACCTAAATGGTTCCTCTCCTTCCTTCAGAGATGAAAGCAATTGCCACCTCTCCCTGGAAGCCTCCCCTGTTCCCAGTCTTCCCTTCGCAGTCAGAGGGCGAGGCCTGCCTGCGAGTGCAGCAGGGAGAAGGGAGAGCCTTGGCCTTCCCTTGGCATCTGTCCGTCTTGGCCGTTGCAGTCGCCTTGTAACTGATCCATCCATCGCGAACCACTTCCCTCTAAAATTCATTCCTAGATCCGCAAAAATTTATCACTGTACAATGAATTTGATTACATCCCTTTCCTGCTTAAAATCTTTAGTTGTGAGTTCTAGGAGGATGGGAGACCTAAAACTCAGGCCCCAGAAACGTGGCATACGGAGCTCATGCAGACGACCCCATCCCGCCCTTCCACATCGTCGCAGACACAGAGAAACATTACGTCGAGTGTAACAAAAAACTGTTTTAAATGCACGGAGGAGCTGCAAAGTGAGTAGTAATTATCATGTGAGGTCTCAGGTGTGGGGAGAGGGCAGGAATGATACCTGGATATAGTCCCAAAAACTAGGGGTGGGATTTTAACACTCGAGCAAGGGCAGAAGATGTAGTCTTGAGCCCACATTACACAAGGAGCTGGAACTAAGACCCTTAAATAAACTAAGGCCCTGGATGAGCTGTCCTTTCATTAAAAGAAGGTCTAAAAGCTCACCTACTTTACCAAGAAGGCAACAATAAAGTATACCCTTCCCTGATTCCTGGGAAGAAAAACACTTCCCATGAAATACTGAGTTCCAAAGCTCCACCATGGAAGGGTAGGGAGTTAAAATTTATAATACCTTCATTGTGTGGGGATTTCCAAACTAAACTTTTAGTATGAAAATTAGTCTCAGGCTGGTGGACTATGCGAAGAGTGGAAGTTAGAGCTATGCAGTCAGTCTGGACCACAAACTCTGTGACTCCCCAAGGTACCCATTTTTTTTAAAAGGTTAGGCATCAAAGATATAGAGTATGGATCGTAGGGCATTAACTTAGATGTGCCTTGTCGACTGTTTTGTCCCAGTTATTAGTACAAAGTTGTATTGACTACTTATTGCTACATAACAAACTGCCCTTGCCAGTGTGGCTCAGTTGTTGGAGTGCTGTCCCGCACAGCAAAAAGCTGGGAGTTCGATTCCTAGTCGGAGTAGTACCTAGGTTGCAGGTTCAGTCCCGCGGCAGGGGCATGCATGGGCGGCTGCCAACCAACGTTTCTCTCTCTCTCAAGGATGTTCTGCTCTCACGCTCTCAAATCAATAAACATTTTTTAAAATTAAAAACAAATTGCCCCACTATTTAGCAGCTTAAAACAACGACCATTTTTTCTGGGCACAGCTTAGCTGGGTGCCTGTCGTTCAAGGTGTCTGATGAGGCTTGTTGTCAGGCTGTTAGCCAGGGCTGCAGTCATCTCGACGCGCACTCGCGTGACTGTTGGCAGACCTCAGGTGATCTCGGTAAAACCCAAGCTCGTTCATGGTTTCGGCAGGCAGACCTCAGCTCCTTGCCTTACGCAACTCTCCAGGGGCTCACGACATGGCAGCTGGGAATGAAAGAGAGGGAGGAGTGGGTGGGAACCCACTTCCAGGATGGAAACCACAGCCTTTTCATAATCTAACATCGGGAGTGACATCCATCCCTTCTGCCCTTTCTGTTCATTAAAAGCAATTCAATAAACTCAGCCCGCATTCAAGGGGAGGGGAGTGTGCAGGGGAATGAATGCTAGGGGCGGGGATCCCTGGAGTCTCTTTAGAGGCTGCCTAACACGAAAGCCGGGGGCTCCCCACAAACACGTGTTCAATGAATGAAAGAGATAGGAAATAGAGAAAGGGAAGTAAAACTGGGAGAGAATTTTATAAAACGGGTTGTGTGTTCAGTTCCGGCACGTCCTATTTTGGTCCCTCTGACAAGGGCCTGAACGTGGCAATGAAAGCAGATGCAGTGGATCCAGGGAAGGGACCTCTGAAGACTTTGGGGAAGTTGAAGCCACTCAGCAGGAGAGCTGCTTACTCCACGTAGCTAAAGAGCATGCAACCGGTGACAGCCGTCCAAGCAAACACCTGGCATCAGGCTTGAAGAAAGCATTTGCCGGTCTAGTCTATGTACCGTCTGATAATCACACAACTTTTGCACATTTGCCACTGCCGCCCCTCACCCCTTTGCTTCCACCCATGTCTGAGACCCCCCCTTAAAAGGTGTTGGGCCACGGTCACTAACATTTCTCTTCAAAGACCACGGCAGTCCCAGAGGTGCAGAAGCCCAGCTGCAGAGGAAGGAAGTCAGACCCTGGGCTCCTCCCTAGAACCTCATTTCTATTCATGACTTCCTGCTTCCCCTGAAGAGTTAATATGGGACACTCCAAGAATAGTGCCTGGCAGCCCGTGTGTGCTCAGGAAATGTTAGCCATCGCTGTCATCCAGCATCAGAAGCACAGTTACCTTAATTGTTTTCTTTCCGCATACATGTAATAGGTCACTAAGTCCCGTATGCTCTTCATTTAAAATATCTCTTACATTTATGTGCTGAAAGGTCTACCAATAAGATGCCGAAGTCTAGGATTTTATTCAATATTATGTGGGGGCGGGGGGTGGCGTGGAGGTTGTCAGAATGAGAGGACTGACCATGGGTTGATGGTTTCTGGGGCTGGATAAAGGCCACATGGTAGTTCATTTTACCGTTCTATCTACTTCTGAACTTAAAAAACTTTTCATAACAGGAATTAAAGTGACAACAACAAAATTAGCTTTCTTGGCAATTCTCTCCTTTCCATCCCACTGTACAGACATTTAAAGAAGCAAGAAGGTGCCCAACGAGCAGCAGTGCTGAGGCGCATGCCCCCTGGGAAGGCCGGTGTGTCACACGAGTGCCGCGGGGGCACGTACCCTCTGAGCCTCTGCTCAGAAACTGGTCTGTCGCCACCTCCACTGTGGCTTAATTGAGGGGCAGCCGCCTGAGAATGAGGCTCAGGAGAGTGACAGCTACTTTGGGATGCCACTTTATTCTTCGACCATGGAAGCTGTACCTGCTGAAAAAGTGGGACACTCGAGTCCTTTCGCCAGTGGCTGCTCTTCCTCCGGGTGAGCTACATGGAGTAGTTTCGAGGCTCGGAATCGGAGCGCTAGGAGTTGACCACGCTCTGCCTCCCTTTACTGGAACCAGGCCAAGGGGGCCTGACCCTCCCCCGCCAGGGCAGGACAAGGGAAACACCAGAGTAGGTCCTTGCCGTCACGTCGGCCTCTGGGTGCCCCTTTTCTTGGCTCCCAAAGCAGATCAAACACCCCCTATTGAGAGACGCTCCCCTTTCTTCAAGTGCTTTGATACCTTCGACCTAATTATTGTTAGATGCACAGGCTAAGGAGCCATTTTTTCTCTTTTAGGTGTTCTTGGGTATTTCTGCGCTTATCAATGTTGTCCTGATCCTTAAAAAATCTAATGGTTACATGATTTCTCTTAGTCCCAAGTTCCTAGGGACACGAAGGGAGTAGGACATTTCAGAATCCTGCGGCTATAACTACCCACTATACGGTGGAATACCTTCCCCTACAAAGAGGGGCTTCGTCATCTGCCCCCATTTCCCCTGGGTCGGCCTGCTCTGAAGCTTCCTACGGTCCCCTGCCAGATTGACTTTCCAGGGACATTACAATTCATTCTAAGGTTCATTCTATTCTATTCTATTAAGAATGAATCTATTAAGATTCATTCTAATGGTGTCCCATGGCCTCCCGAGGTCATAATCTGCCCTCTATCTTTCTTCCTAGCCAGGTGTCCCCCAGGACAACCTCTGCCCCAGTCAGCCTAGACTCGCCAACGTCAGGGGAATGTGGCCTGAGCTGTGTCATTGCTGTGTCCTTGCTCACGCCATTTCCTGCACCTTGAAAAATTGAAATTGTAATTGTCTTTCAAAATATAGATCAAATTCCACCTTCCTTTGAAGTTTCCTGATTATACCAGTCCTAGGCGACAACTATCTCCTGTGAAAAAACATAACCGAGGTCAGGGCGGGAGTCGAGGGTGTGAGGCCTGGAGAGTTGCACAGGCTCCATGCCGATGGGGCTCACACTTGGTCTAATGCTCCACTGTTGCTGTCCTGAAATTCTTTTTTTCCAATAAAGAGTGCCCAAGCCCTGGCCAGGTGGCTCAGTTGTTTGGAGCGTTGTCCCATACACCAAAATGTCGTGGGTTCGATTCCCGGTCAGGACACATGCCTGGGTTTCTGGTTCAATCTCCAGTCGGGGCAGATACAGAGAGGCACCTGATCAAAGTTTCTCTCTCGCATCTGCAAATAATGACAGTTTTACTCCTTTCCAATTTGGTACAGATGTTGGGTGAGGCAGGGTCTCGGGGAGTCACCAGGGTGGGGGGAGTGGCATTCACCAGGTTAATACAGATTCAAACTTGGTGCCACATGTGGGCACAGGGCCAGCCAATTTGGCATCTCCACTCCTCCTACCGGTCCCGTCATGGCTTCTTTTTTTATCCTTACTTAAAGAACTTCTGTTTAGGTAGTCTTCAGGTAGTTTTCCAGGTCGGCTGTTCTATAATTTAGTTGTAATTTTGATGATGTCGTGGGAGGAGGTGAGTGCAGTGTCCAACTCCACCATCTTGACCAGAATATTGATTTGAATTTTTAGGATGATTAGCAACGTTGAGCACCTTTACATATACCTATCGGCCATTTGTATGCCTTCTTTGGAAAAGTGTCTATGCACAAGATCCCTTGTGCATTTTTTAATCAAGCTATTTGATTTTTTTACTATTGAGTTGTATGTGTTCCTTTTATATTTTGCATAGTAACCCCTTACCGGAGATGTGGTTTGCAAATACTTTCTCCCATCCCATTAGTGACTATTTCATTTTACTGATAGTTTCCTTTGCTGTGCAGAGCTTTTTACTTTGATGTCCTCCCGCATGTTTAGTTTTGCCTTTCTTGCCTGTGCTTTGGGTGTCACATCCAAAACATCACTGCCAAGACCAATGTCTAGGAGCTTCCCTATGTTTCCTTTCAGAAGTTCTATGGTTTCTGGTCTTACATTTAAGTCTTTCATCCATTTTGAGCTAATTTTTATGACATAA
>PVJD01013986.1:0-31256 GCA_004026545.1 Mormoops blainvillei | reverse complement strand
TAAGAGGGGCAGAGATGCACTATGGACTGGTTGCACATCCATGTGTTGTGGATAAAAAATCAGGAGGGATATCTCAGGCCTGAGGAGTTCCAACCCCATGCCTGACCACCAACCCAGGGTTCCGGTGCCAGGAAAATAAGTCCCCATAACTTCTGACAGCAAAAATCAATGGGGATTGAGTCAGTGGAAGAAACTCTGGAGTCCCAAGTAGTTCTTCTTAAAGAACCCACACACAGACTTACTCAGGCTCATTCCCTCTGAGATCTAGCACTGGGGTAGCAGCTTGAAAGGTACCAGTGGTACAGGGAGGAACTGAAGCGTCTGGCATTAAGGTGAGAGCTCGGGGATAGCTTTCTCCCAGACAGAAAAGCAGGCAGAGGCCATTGTCCCTTTTCTGAATCCTCCCGCTCACAAAGCCACAGAGCCAGCAGCTGGTGCCATACCTGACACTCCATCAACCTGGCTGACACTGCCCTTCCCTGGAGATCCTATGAGACTCCATTCCACCCAAATTACAGGGCCACCCAACTTGTTAACAGTGATTTTTCATATGAATGGCTGGTCATGCCTCAAGCTTCACAACTTCCTAAATCCTCTCAAACAAGCGACAGCCAACCTCAGTAAGCCCCCAGCTCCTATACCACTCATTAAGAGGCCCAGGGCCAGGACTAGCAGCAGCCAGCTTAGAATCACAGCTTGGCTTTGCAGGGGAATCTCCAAACCCAGCACAAGTAGAAGCCATCTCAGATTGCTTAATAGCTCATGAAGTGTGGCCCTAGGCAGAACACAGGTGGGGCCTGACCTTGGCCTGCCCCATTTGGGAAACCTCAGAACCTGTATACCCAGTGGACTGTGACAGACCATGTCAAAACATCACCACCCTGCCCCCAACAGCTTATCCTTCACAAAGAGTGGAAGTTGGTTGTTGGTAGTCACAGCCCATCTTTACAGCTGACTGGCTTGGGTAAACCCCTCCTCCCACTGATCTGCCAACAGCAAATAAGGCTCAACTACAAGAGGAGGAGGGTGTAATCAGCCCACATGAAGGGCACACTTTGAGTACCCAGCTTGGGTGACAGGAGAGGCTGTGCCACTGGACCCTACAAGACACCTACTACATTATGCCACACAACCAAGACAGGAAGTCATAGCAGCTCCACCTAATACATAGAAACAAGCACAGGGAAGCTGCCAAAATGAGGAGACAAAGAAATATGACCCAAATGAAAGAACCGATGAATGTTCCAGAAAAAGAGCAAAACAAAATGGAAATAAGCAACCTCTCAGATGCAGAGTGCAAAACAGTGTTTATAAGGATGCTAAAGGAACTTAGTGAGGACCTCAACAGCATTAAAATGATCCAGTCAGAAACAAAGGATTCACTAATTGAAATAAGGAAGGGTTTACAGGGAAACCACAGTAGGGTGGATGAAGCTGAGAATCAAATCAATGATTTGGAACATAAGGAAGCAAAAAGCAACCAATCAGAAAAACAAGAAGGAAAAAGAATCCAAAAAAAAATGAGGGTAGTATAAGCAGCCTCTGGGACAACTTCAAGTATTCCAACATTCCCATCATAGGGTGCCAGAAGGAGAAGAAAAAGAGCAAGAAATTGGAAATCTATTTGAGAAAATAATGAAGGAAAACTTCCCTAATTCGGTGAAGGACATAGACATGCAGGTCCAGGAAGCACGGAGAGTCCCAAACACGATAAATGCAAAGAGGCCTATTCCAACGCACGTGTCATAATTAAAGTGTCAAAGGCTAAAGATACAGAGAGCCTCTTAAAAGCAGCAAGAGAAAAGCAGTTAGTTACCTACAGGAGGGTTCCCATTAAGACTGTCAACTGATTTCTCAAAAGCAACTTTGCAGGCTAGAAGGGATTGACAAGAAATACTCAAAGTCATGAAAAGCAGGGACCTACACCAAGATTGCTCTATCCAGCAAAGCTATCATTTAGAATCAAAGGGCAGATGAAGGGTTTCCCAGACAAGGAAAAACTAAAAGAGTACATCATCACCAAACCCTTAATTTAGGAAATGTTAAAGGGACTTATTTAAGAAAAAGGGGAAGACCAAGACTATGAACAATAAAGTGGCAAAAAATACAAATCTATCAACAGTTGATTCTAAAAATCAAACTGGGCGAACTAGAAGAACAAAGACAGAATCATGGATATGGAGGGCACTTTAATGATTCCCAGATGGGAGGGGGGTGTGGGGGAATGGGTGAAGAGGTAAGGGGATTAAGTAATACAAATAGGAAGTTACAGAATAGCCATGAGGATGTACGGTATAGTAAATGGAGTAGCCAGTAGCCAAAGAACTCATATGTATGACCCACGGACATGAATAATGGTGGGCGGATTCCCTGAGGGAGTGGGGGGTGTTGGGTAGAGGGGAGCAAGGGGGGAAAAATTGGGACAACTGTAATAACATGGCCAATAAAATATAATTTAAAAAATAAAAACACAATGAAAATAAACTAAATAAATAAATGAGAGCATTAGGGCAAAAAGAGCACACGGGTAGGAAAATAGCAAATGCACAGTAAAACCAACATACAGAAATAGAAATGTACAACAGCTAGAGGCTGGTGTCAGTTGTCTCTGTACTTCCAGCAGCCAAAGCAGAGAAGAATGCAGGATCAGCTAGATGGCATTAAGTGTCCTTGAGGTAAACAAAACAGAAGAATCTCAGCCTTTTTGACCAAGAGACATGGGAGTTATTTCTGATGGGTCCTTGTCACCAACACTGCCAGTTTTCTGCGAATATTCTTGGGAACATTTTGCAATGTTATCCCTCCCGTAAAGTCAGGCCGAGGTATGTTTATGTAAAACTAATTAATAAATGGCCAAAGCAATGCAGTGCAAGCACGCAGCTCCCTGGAAGGATCACTTTACCGTGTGGATAAAGGGAACTCACTTTGGGATCAAAGTCATTCACATACCAGCTCCACCTCTTACACAAAATGAAGAAAATAGTGACCATGACATTGCCATAAATGCTCAATTAGGTAAAGGTCTCACCACAGTGGCATGAAATAAGGGCTCATCCATGATTGTTTTTATTTTTATTGTACCTTTTAGCACAGAGAAAACATTTAGAACCGGAGAACTGACTATCCATCCATCAGGCATTTCTTCATAAGTACCCGCTCTCATCATGAGGCTTTCACAGAGGAGTCAGTTGTACGTGAGAACCTGATGTGCAGTTAAGTGACTGATTGCTGAGGAAGAGGCAGCCAATTGGGAAAGTGCCATGACTAAGAGAAATGCCTGACAGGAATGGCCGCCCACAGGAGAACCCTCCGATAAGAAGCAGTGACAAAGTCCTCCTCAGAAAACCATGTACAGGTCAGCAGAGACTGAGCCCCCAAACTGTCGGGCCATATATCATGACTACAAACAATATGACCTGGAAATTTGTTTGTTTGGTTGGTTGGTTTTTTTATTTTTTATTGTTGTTCAATTACAGTTCTCCCAATAGCTCCCCCATTGCTCTCCCCTCCCCCCACAACCCCTGACAATCAATACCCACCCCGTTGTGTCCATGGGTCCTTTACACATGTTCCTTGATTTGGCCTTCCCCTTCTTTCCCCTATTGTCCCCCTCCCCTCTCACCTCTCGTTACTATCATTTTGTTCTTCCTTACCATGTCTCTGGTTCTACTTTGCTTGTTTGTTTGTTTTGTTGCTAAGCTCCCACTTATAGGTGAGATCACATGGCATTTGTCTTTCACTTAGCATAATACTCTCCAGTTCCATCCATGCTGTTGCGAAGGGCAGGATCCTTCTTTCATCCTTTCCGTGGTGTAGTATTCCATTGTGTAAGAGTACCACAGTTTTTTGATCCACTCATTTACTGATGGGCACTTAGGCTATTTCCAACACTTGGTTATTATAAATAATGCTGCTATGAACATTGGGGTGCATAGGTTCTTTTGAATTGGTGTTTTGGGATTCTTAGGATACAAGAATCCTAAGTGGAATCACTGGATCAAAAGGCAGTTCCATTTATAGTTTTTTGAGGAAATTCAATAATGTTTTCCACAGTGACTGCACCAGCCTGCATTCCCACCAACAGTGCACTAGGGTTCCCTTTTCTCCACAGCATCGCTAGTGTCTTCCTTGGAGAAGTGCCTTTTCAGGTTTTGCCCATTTTTAAAACTTGGATTGCTTTTTTTCCTGGTGTGGAGTCATGTGAGTTCTTCGTATATTTTGGAGATCAATCTGTTCTCCGAGGCATCATTGGCAAGTATGTTTTCCCATACAGTTGGTTCTCTTTTCATCTTGCTGATGTTTTCTTTAGCTGTGCAAAAGCTTTTTAATTTGATGTAGCCCATTTGTTTATTCTTTCTTTTATATCCCTTTCCCTAAGGGACATATCAGTGAAAATATTGCTGCATGGGATATCTGAAATTTGCCTGCCTGTCTTCTCCTCTAGGAATTTTATAGCGTCATGACTGATATTTAAGGCTTTCATCTATCTTGAGTTTATTTTGGTATATGGTGTAAGTTGGTGGTCTAGTTTCATTTTCTTGCATGTACCAGTCCAGTTCTTCCAATATCATTTATTGAAGAGGCTATTTGTACTCCACTGTATGCTTGTGCCCTGTGTCAAATATTAATTGACCATAAGGACATGGGTTTGTTTCTGGGCTCTCTATTCTGTTCCATTGATCTCTGTGTTTGTTCTTATGCCAGCACCAGACTGTCTTGATTACAGTGGCCTTGTAATATAGTTCGATATCAGGTATTGTGATTCCTCCAACTTCGTTCTTCTTTCTCAAGATAGCTGAGGCTATTCAGGGTGATTTATGGTTCCACATAAATTTTTGAAATATTTGTTCTATATCTGTGAAATGTGTCATTGATATTTTAATAAGGATTGCATTGAATCTATAAATTGCTTTGGGTAGTACAGACATTTTGATGACATAAATTCTTCCAACCCATGAACACGGTATATGCTCCCATTTATTTGTGTCTTCCTGAGTTTCGTTCTTCAATGTTCTTTAGTTTGCTGAGTTGTTTTTTTTTTTTTACCTCCTTGGTTAAATTTATTCCTAGTTATTTTATTTTTCTTGCTGCCATAGTAAATGGCATTTTTTTCCTAATTTCTCTTTCTGATAGTTTATTGTTGGTATACAAAAATGTCTTCAATTTCTGAATTTGACTTTGTATCCTGCTCTTTTCCACAGTGACTGCACCAGCCTACATTCCCACCAACAGTGCACTAGGGTTCCCTTTTCTCCACAGCATCACTAGTGCCTTCCTTGGAGAAGTGCCTTTTCAGGTCTAGACTAGTTACCTCTTCAGGCTTGTTACAGAATAGACAGGGAGGTAAGTCAAGTAACCAAAGAACTATACGCATGACCCATGGGCATGAATAATGGTGGAGGGATTTCCTGAGAGAGTGGAGGTGAGGTGCTGGGTAGAGGAGAGCAAAGGGGGAAAACGCAGGACAACTGAAATAACATAATCAATAAAGTTCTACCTAAAAAAAAGAACCCATTATAAAAAAATAGAGAAGCTATTGAAATTTGAATTATTTCTGTTAAAGTGAGTCCATTTGTATGATTGGTTGTAAGTCCTGGGAAAATTTTATATATGTCCATATATACATGATATCTATATTATATGTAACAATATGTAATATAGCATGGATATAACTTACCTATAATATATATTTGAAATACATATTAAATAAATTCACACTTTCCAGGCTAAAAAATATAGAAGCTAAACATTTCCTGAGAAATTATCTGTGTACTTCATGATTTTATACAATTTTTGCTGAGATTAATGAAAATTACATTTTCCCTTTCTTTATCTTTACCAACAAAAGTACAGAAAAGTACTAGATTTAGTTGGTCACCAGAAGATGGTTTGGGCAATTACAATGAATGATGAATTACTACTTTAAAGCAGATCTTGAATAATGGAAATGTCCTCTCTTTTTTAGAAGCTGGTTATCACTAAGATAAATCACTAGTAATGTTTTCTTCATTGTGAAGTGGCAGGGAAATCATAAATAGCCTGAAAGGAGACTGAAGAATAAGATCTCAAAGATATTACTGTTCCTTCCCGAAGCCTGGAGCAACCCACTGAAAATATGGAATTCAGAATTTCAGTGTTTCTTCAAATTCCAGGAAGACAAATGGGGATGAAACCAGGACATGAGTCTCTGCACAAACAACATGATGCAGTTACAAGTCAGTAATGTAATAAAATCATGAAAATAAAATTAACATCTCAAAAAAGAAAGGTGACAGTCCCTGTTATGGGCTGATTGGTATCCCTCCAAAATTTATATGTTGAATCCTAGCACTCGTATCTCAGAATGTGACTGTATTTGGAGAGAGCCTTTAGAGAAGAGATTAAGGTAAATGAGGTCATTGGGGTGGGCTCAGACCCACTATGACTGGAATTCTTACAAGAAGGAGAGATTACAACAGAAACATGCAGAGGAAAGACCAGGTGAGGACATAGTTGGAAGGTGGCCTCTTCAAACAGAGGAGGGAAGCTCAGAATGAAACCAACCAGCTGACACTTTGATCTTGGACTGCCAGCCTCTAGAACTGTAAAGAAATGAATTTCTGTTAAGTCACTCAGTCTGCGATTTGTTATAACATCCCTAGAAGACTAATACAGTTCCCTATACCAAAACCTGTCCTAAAACTTCACACAAAGGAGGGAGACCCATAACTTTTTCTCTTGGGTCCATAAAGTCTCTTACATTTGGACTGAGCTTGTAGTTTTCAAAGCTGCTTCACCTGTGGGGCAGCAGCTGCGGCATGATGAGGACTGGTCTAAACTACTCCATGTTACCAGTGGGAAGAGCGAGGCACCATATGATGCCTCTGGGTGACATGCCCAGAGCCGGTCCAGCAGGAAACAGGCTGGCCAGGCCTGATACTAAGTCTTCAGACTGGATCCTGGGAGGTTTCCGCTGCTCACTGAGAGGCAGGCACTTCCACTGCAGCCAGGATGAGCCTGAGCTCCCTTCCCCCTCCCTTCTTCCTCTCTCCTTGTCAAGGAGATGCCAGCTCTCAGGACTAACGGAAGACACCTGGTGGGACATGTGCTTTATAACTTTGAAAGAAATATAATTCCACAGGGACAAATTTGTATTTCCATATTTAAATTTTGTTCCTAATGAGAAAGAAAAGGCCAATCTCTATATGACAAAAACAGAAATAAATAATTACAACCCCTTCCTTTTCACTACTCATGTTATTATACTTTTTTTAGGGAAGAATGGCTTGCTCTACATAAAGGAAGGTCATTTGAAAAGACATACTCATAATGCAGTTGAGGGTGTGCAGAGATTTGTATAACCACAGAGAACTTGAGGACAGAAAGGGATGTCTAATGAGGAATTTTAGGAAGTTGAATTTATAATGTACTATGTGAAATCCCCTGTGTAATTCCCACTTGGATGTCTTCGAGAGCTTTTCAGTAGAGATCTACATTACTTTTCAATGATTTTTGTAGCTGGATTTGTATTTCTTCCTCCCTCCCTCCTTCCCTTTCTCTCTCTTCCTTCCTTCCTTCCTTCCTTCCTTCCTTCCTTCCTTCCTTCCTTCCTTCCCTCCTTCCTTCCTTCCTTCCTTCCTTCTTTCCTTCCTTCCTTCCTTGATGATGAATTACTACTTTAATTCATCTTCCTTCCTTCCTTCTTTCCTTCCTTCCTTCCTTCCTTCCTTCCTTCCTTCCTTCCTTCCTTCCTTCCTTCCCTCCCTCCCTCCCTCCCTCTTTCCTTCCTCTTTCTTTTCTTTCTTTCTTTCCCCTTTCATCATACCAAACTGAGACAGGTCTTAAAGTGTGCTAGTTTTATTTGAATCACAATTATTTTCCCTTAGGTTCACTGAGAAGTGAGCTAGAGTAAGGATTCAACCATGCAAACTATGGGAATCAGTCAGAAAGACCCAGAACTCTCCAGATATCAAAATAATGACTCCCATACAAAGTCTACTGGATAAACTAATACTTCTTAACACAAGTCACTCTTAGGACTAAAAAGAAATCAGTCTCTCCTCCTCTCTCATTATTTCTGTTTTTCTTTTACCGTCCATATTTCCACCCATCATCTACCCATCCATCCATCCATCCTCCTATCTGTCTGTTTACATGTCTGTCCATATATTCTACTGAGAAGTTTCTGTACATTGATTTCTCATTACAAACTCTTCCTGTCTGACAGTTCTAAGTGAGAAAAACTATCCACAGTTAAAATAGGACTGAAAATGTTTGTAACTCAAGTTCCTCACAGGCTGAGGGGCTCACTGTCTCTCACCTACATGACGAATGGAGCCAAGGGGTGAAGGAGCTAAAAATGACAGAACCTTTAACCAGAAAAAGGCCTCCCCTGTTGTCTCTGCTATATATGTTCCAGTCTGGGCTTCTTTGTAGTGTGGTGGCCTCAGGTCAGCCAGACTCCTTACTCAGAAGCTCAGAATTCCAAAGGCGAGTATCCCAAGAGAAAGAGGCAGAAGTGCATGGCATTTTGATGCTTTAGCTCAGAAGTCACACAGCGTCATTTCCACCACACTGTACTAATTAAGGTGGTCAGAGTCCTGCCTGGGTTCAAGGGGAGAGGACATGGACCTACCTGGCCTCTCAGTGAGAGAAATGTCAGCATCTCATTGTGAGAAGAGCATATGAGTGGGAGACACGACTGTGTCTGTCTTTTGAAGATATAGCCCACTGCAGTGAGAAGAGTAGAGCTGCAGACCCTCAGACAAGTTTTGTGACATATGAGGGTAGAGAAAACTTTCAAACTTCCTGATCCTGAAAGACACAGGCCCCTCTTAGCTCTCTCCCCTACCACAGCACAAGCAGGAACAGCAGGGGAGAGGTGACAAGAGTAGTTCCCAGCAGAGAGGGACCCAAGCCAGTCTCATTAGTAGGTAGGGAAAATGGCCACATTTCCTCATGCTCCCCAAAGATGGAGAAACATTTCAAAAGAGAAAACATGGTTGCAAGAAAGCCTGCATATTGTGAAGGACATCTTGGTTGTGAATAAGGAATGGTTTGCTCCACAGGAAAGTGGTGCCAACCTTGAACATGATGGGGTCACGGTCACATCAGGGAAGGTTGATGGGCTTGGGGTGGGAAGGGGTTAAAGCCTGAGAGCAGGTACATCAGGTGTCCATGCCTTGAGAATGTGATAATGTGTTGTCCCTCCAGTACTGCCAGTGTGGCAGATACCCAGCAATGGCCACCACACCTGAGTCTGAAGCTCTCTTAATACCTGGGGGTATACATGGCCTCCAGGGGGAGAAAAGAGGAGGAAAAAGTCCAGAATTGACCAAGTTTGTCTGTAAGTGACCAAATTAAATTGAAGCTCAACATATAATCTTTATCTTGCGTTATAGAAAAATAAGAAATGTGACCAATTTTATTTTTATACCTGGGGTTTTGGGTTGCACAAATCATACCCACTGTCTAACTGTTCCCTCCCTGATGGGTATTTAGCTTGTTTTCAGTTTTTCACTGTAGAAATCATGCTGCATGATGACTTACACATATTTATACACATGTCTACTTCTCTAGAAAAGATACCTGGAAATGAAACTTCAATTGATTCTTTGCTCTTTTCTATAAGGGACTGTCCCATTGGAGCATTTACCTGGAACAGCCTTTATCATTTTACCAGAATGTGGTCTACTTGAAGGCAGGGGTTTTTGTATATTGTGTGCTTTTTTGCATAATCAGTATTAGTAGAACAAATAATTCACATTTATGTATCAAATAACACTATGCTTTCTTTTCAAATGTTTATCTTTGAGATGTTTCATGAGTCACTTATTGTCAAGACAGTTTCCTAGTTCCTGAATGAAACGAGTGGCAGAGCAGAGGCAGAGCAGAGTGGGAGGCCGGCCTGGCATTCAGGAGCTCAGGAGCGCTGGTTCTCTCACCAGCAAGGCTGCAATTTTTATGACCTAATTGCTGGTGGGCTGGAGGAGGTTTGGTTTTCTAATACACACTCTCAGCAGGTATCACGTCTGCTTCCCCCACCCACCCCCACTGATACGTTTTGCAGAGGTCGTCACTGAGAATTTAAACACGGATTGAAAAGAACAAGCACAACCCATCTGACTTGAGATTTAGAGGAATAAGGGGGCCAGAAGGGACACCTGGAATATAGCTGCACTATATTTTGTCTGGGGCCACCTTACCTGAGAGTGAAAATGACAGAGATCACACTTATGGAGCTCAGTGACTTGACAGTTGGATTTCTTCTGTAAATATCGCTGTTCTCTACTTCTTTGGTTTTTGTTTGCCAAGCTGTCAGTTGGTGCAGAAAGTTCACCAGACAAGGGCTCTGCCTAATTGTACTCGATGGAGAAGACCTGCTACTTCGTTAGACAGCAATAAGAGTTGTTAATACTGTGACGTTGTCACTGAGATGTTCAGGTTTTACAGCTGTTTCAATCCAGGTCAGCCCTGGTGAGCAGACCAGACACAGAGGATCATCTAACAAATGACTGTAACAAAACAAAGAAAATGCAGCTCAGGATTTTTTCTCAAAAGGATATGAAAAATCTAGATGTTTTTTTTTAGTGAGTTTGAAATTTAAACTTCAAACTACATAAAAGAATAATAAACTTTAAACTAAATGTAACTATGGAGTACACAGGCCTTTGGAGGGGAACACCCTCCAAGTACCCTCAAGTCTGTTCCTGAGAATTTTAGAAGAACAGAATGCTTTGTTCTGTTTTTCTAAATCAATAAAGTTCTCTCACAAATGCTCTTGGAGGAAAAATACACAAGACTGGTGAATAATATGAGGAAAATCTATATGAAAGCTTAAATTCATTTTCATTCTTATTTACTTCTTATGGTCAATTGGTCTGCAGACAGACCAGTAATTTAATTTTCTTCTGGGTTTGGGTTATTTGTGTGTTTCTATGAGGGAGGCCTTGAGCATTTCAGAAAGATATTAACATCGCAAAACTTTATCACACTGAACAGACCCTGGCAGTCTCTTTTGTTACAGGGTTCTTTCTTAATCTCCAGGTCTCAGTTTGCTTGCCTTTCAATGGTGACTGTACTCCAGTGTGTGTTGGGCCCTGGCTATGTGACTTGTAACTTACATGTGCTACCATGGTTAACTCTCATAATGACTTTATGACTTTGGTACCAATAGAAGCCCATTTTAGAGAGGAGGAAATTAAGGCATGGTGTGCTTAAGTCATATGCCCTTCGCTATTGCACTGGATGGATGGAATTAAAATCCAGGCAGCCTGGCTCCAAGGCTTCTGTTTAACCAGGGTGCAATCAGTTTCGTCGAGTTACAAACCTTCCTTTGTGCCTGCCTGGATCCCAGGCCTCCCCAGTCCTGGCCCTTTTAAAACTGCTCTGCGGCTGGCCTGTTGGATCCCTGTGTCTCCTTGCTAGACTGAGAACAACTTGAAGGCATGGATATTTTTTAGTCATGGTACTCTTACCCCTGTCACACTGCCTGCCTCATAGTACAAGAGAAATGACATTTTTGAGTGAATAATTTTCCTCCTCATGATAATAGCAGTGAAGGGCCTTAACAGCCATACACCTGGGTTCAAATCTTGGTGCTGGTACTTGCCGTGTGATTGTCTCCAAATCATGAATCTCCTGACACATTTGCTCAGGGAGGGGAGTAGTACCTGTTCCCCAGGGTTGTACAGGCTACACATGACAGTTGGAGAGCTTTTAGCAAACCTGGTAATGAGGGCTCCAACTAACACATGGATTTCTCAAACCCACATAAAGGAAATTCAAAATCCTGTTACTCACAGTCAATTAGGATTCAAAGGAAGATCACATGTTAACAAATGACATCTTATGTAAGGGATGACTATTCACAATTTTGGAAGCAGAATTTTCCATACATGACAAATAGAATCCTCTGCCACACCTCATGTTTAGAGCCATGATTAAAGACATCTGAAAATACTAACTGTAAATCTCAAAGGATTACCTCTGACAGGGACTCCTCTAAGTGGCTGAGCAGAAGGATCCCGGCAGCTTTTTATTTTATATTTTAATTTTTTTATTCTTGCTTATTTTATTACAGTTGTCCCAGTTTTCTCCCTTTGCCCTCCTCCACCCAGGCCACAGTCAATCCCCACACTGTTGTCCATGTCCATGGGTCATTCATAGATGTTCTTTGACTAGTTCCTTCCCCTTATTTCCCACACTCCCAATCACGCCACCCTCCCCTCTGGCAGCTGTCAGTCTGTTCCATGTTTCAAAGTCTCTCCTTCTGTTTTGCTCGTTACTTTACTTTATTCATTAGATGCCACATATAAGTGAGATCATACGGTATTTGTCTTTTACCACCTGGCTTATTTCACTTACCAGAATAGTCTCCAATTCCATTCATGTTGTCGCAAAAGGTAGGATTCCTTCTTTATTTCTGCTGTACAGTATCCCTTGCGTAAATGTACTACAGTTTTTGATCCATTCATCTACCAATGAGCACTTAGGCTGTTCCAACTCTTGACTATTGTAAATAGTGCTGCTATGAACATAGGGGTGCATAAGTTCTTTTGAATTGATGTTTTGGTATTCTTAGGCTTTATTCCCAACAATGGAATCACTGGGTCAAAAACAGTTCCATTTAATTTTTTGAAGAAATTCCGTATTGTTTTCCACAGTGGCTACTCCAGTCTGCATTCCCACCAACAGTGTACTAGGGTTCCCTTTTCTGCACAACCTCCCCAGCACTTATTGTTTGTTGATTTGTTAATGATGGCCATTCTGACAGGTATGAGGTGATATCTCATTGTGGTTTTAATTTGAATCTCTTTGATGGCAAGTGACATTGAGCATGTTTTCATATGTCTACAGGCCAACTGTACGTCCTCCTTGGAGAAGTGGCTATTCAGGTCCTTTGCTCATTTTTTAATTGGGTTATTTGTCTTCCTGGTGTTGAGTCATATGAATTCTTTATATATTTTGGAAGTTAAACCCTTGTCCAATGTATCATTGGCAAACATATTCTCCCATAGAGTCAGTTTCCCTTTCATTTTGATGATGTTTTCTATAGCCATGCAGAAGCTTTTTAATTTGATGTAGCCCCATTTGTTTATTTTTTCCTTTATTTCCCTTGCCTGAGGAGATATATCAGCAAAAATATTGCTACATGAGATGTCTGAAATTTTACTGCCTAATTTTCCACTAGGACTTTTATGGTATCATGACTTATATTTAAGTCCTTCATCCATTTTGTGTTTATTCTGGTGTATGGTGTAAGTTGGTGGTCTAGTTTCATTTTCTTGCATGTGCCAGTCCAGATCTCCCAACATCATTTATTGAAGAGGCTATTTTTGCTCCATTGTATGCTCATGACCCCTTTGTCAAATATTAACTGGCCATAAGGATATGGGCTTATTTCTGGGCTCTCTATTCAGTTCCATTGATCTCTATATCTGTTCTTATGTGAGTACCAGAGTGTCTTGATTACACTGGCCTGGTGGTATAATTTGATATCAGGTATTGTTATCCTTCTAACTTTGTTCTTCTTTCTCAAGATAGCTGAGGCTACTCAGGTCTTTTTTGGTTCCAAATAAATTTTTATAATATTTGTTCTAAATCTGTGAAATATACTACAGTGTTTTAATAGGAATTGTGTGTAATCTATATAGATTGCTTTGGGTAGTATACACATTTTAATGATGTTAATTCTTCCAATGTATGAACACAGTATATGCTTCCATTTATTTGTATCTTCCTCAGTTTCTTTCTTCAGTGTTCTATAGTTTTCCGAGTACAGATCTATTACTGCCTTGGTTAAATTTATTCCTAGGTACTTTATTTTTATCTTTTTGCTATAGTAAATGGGATTTTTTCTTAGTCTCTTTCTGATAGTTCATTGTTGGTGTACAAAAATGCCATCAATTTTTGATTATTGACTTTGTATCCTGGTTCTTTGCCAAAGTGGAGCCTATAGAGTTTTCTACGCACACTATCATATCATCTGTGAATAATGACAGTTTTATTTTCTCCTTTCCAATTTGGATGCCCGGCAGCTTTTTAAAAATACAAGCACACTGGCCTCACTCCTAGGGGCTGATTCTTCAGACCTGAGTGGGAGCAAGGAGTTTGCATGAGAGAACTCATGTGTTGGTTTTTTTTCTTTTGAATGTGGAAGTCACTCATTAAAAGAGTTCTGTGTCACCCAGCTACATTTTGCTCCTGTCCCTCCCTATTTTTTGAGGATGTCAGGCAAAGTCAGGCCACAGCTCAGAGGCCACTCTGACATGACCTCTGCCCTGGGCTTCACTTCCTTGCTCTCTCCACTGTCTGAGGGCTTCCCACCAACCACACTGACCCCCTTCCACTGGGATTGATGAGTATTAATATTTAATCTTGTTGAGGGTAAAAACAGTGGTTGAGGTTACTTACCCCCCAAAAGCTTTGGTAAACACTGTAGCTTTTTAAGCAATCAAAGAAGGTAAATTATTCATTTCCACTAAATAATGGAGATTCTAACATCTTTGAGTTAGTCTCAGTTACACCAGGCTATTTATTTTTTCTTTCATGAATTCATTTGCTCATCATAATAACCTTGTGAGGTGGCATCATTTTACCATTTTGTTGACTACAAAACAGAAAATGATTTTGAACAGCTTAATGAGTGGTATAAGATCCTGACCGGTCAAAAGCAGAGCTCAGATTCAAGTCCAGTTTCTGATTTCATGTCCAGAGCTCTGTCCCCTTCACTAGACCAACAGGGGAGTGTTTCTCTCTTCTGCAGTGAAAAATATATTAAAGCCGAGTTTTGTCTAATGTGTTATTCATTTTTCACCATATTTTCGGCAAACTTACTTTTCAGTAGACCAAGTTTTTGTTGTCAGAATTACTGGCCCAACCCCCACAGTGAGTGGCAGTGAACTCTGGCCACATAGTCAGAGTAACTCGAACATCTGCCCACTTGTAACAGTCCTTGGAAGAGAAGAAATGTCTTTACCAAGCACTTTGCCAAGTAGTGTGGAGAGGTTGCCTTTAGAGTTCCATGGCTTTCTTGCTCTGTTTAGGTATTTCACCTCACAGCTCCAAAAGCCATTGCTTACTTTTTTTTCTTATTTGACCACTTTTAATACATGTGGAGATGAATTCTTCCCCATTAGACACATAAAAATCTAGGGAGCCCTCTGGGTGGTCCTCAGCTGCTTATGACCCGTCTTTTTGGATCAGGTGCCCTTCTCATCTGGTTGGATGCTGCCATAGGAAGGGGATATCTGTATTTCCCATGTGGGCAAAATAAAATCCTCAAAATGCATGACCAAGCATTTCTGACCTATTTTATAAAATCTAGATGGGATGAGATGGCTTAACAGCTGGAGTCATTTCCCAACCTCCCCCAATTTTCCATTTTCATTCATTCATTTATTCACTCATTCATTTATTCCATGCATGCTTTTTAAGGGGCATCTGTATGCCAAACACTTTATTAAGCCCTAGGGATGATTAAATAGCTGCTACCTGCCCTCGAGAAGAGATTTATAAAAGCAGCCTTATAAATCCAGCCTCAGTGCCTATGCAAGGTTCTGTGGGAACACAGCAGAGGCCAGGGGCACAGGGTTACAGGATGAAGGAAAGCTTCCTGGGGAGGGTACCACTTAGTTTATTCATTTTATTCAAACTCTACCTACATCTGGCTACCGGAAGTTTAGACCACTTTGAAGTTGTTAACCAGATCTGAGCACAGTACCATGTGCATTGTAAGTAATCAGAATGGTATAGAGATGACATATGTTATGGGTTGGATTTTGTCCTCCCCCGAAATAGATACAGATTTGGATATGGTTAGATATGGATTTCTAACCTCAGAATATGGATTTATTTCTAAATAGGGTTTTTACACATGTAATCAAGTTAAAATGAGATTATTAGAGTGGGTTCTAACTCAATATGACTGGTGTCCTTATAAAAAGGGGGAAATCTGGACAGAGAACTAGACACATGCAAAGGAAAGGTGATGTGAAGACACACCAGAGAAAGCTGTGGGAAGGTGGAGGGTTAGAGGGTATGTTTGTGAACCAAGGACACTGAAGATGCTGGTCAACCACCAGAGCTGGGAGACGCGGGAAGGATTCTCCACTACAGATGCCAGGGGAAGTGTGGTCCTGCCTTGATGTTGAATTTCTAGCCTCCAGAACTGTGCAACAATGTGTTTTTGTGGTTTCGAGCCGCCTATTTGTGGTGGTGCTTGGCTACAACCCCTATGAAACTACGCAGCATGATGTAATGTCTTTTATTATTTAGTGGGTTCTTAAGAATGACCTAATGCCAATGCTTTATTACTTGCCCAAAATAATTTTAAACATAGGAAAACATGTGGAAAGGAAGAGTCAAAATATATCTGTTTGTTTTGTATAGGCTGGAGGAACCTGACAAATGTAATGGAGGGCAACATTTTTGCCTGTGGTTCATTTCCAGTAGTGATCATAGGAAATACTGATGGAATTGGACCCAGGTCATTTTCCACTGGAATGGGACCAAAACGAAACATCACACAGAGGACCTCAAGTGCTTCCCAGTTTTTCAAGGGATGAAGGTGGCAGTCATCCTGTGGTCAAGTGGTTCTTTCAAATGGAAGTGATTGTTACTGTGCAAAGAAGAGATTAGAATCATGTAGGAAGCTCCAGTGCTCCAGAATCTGGGATGTGACCATCTATGGACCTGTTGGGAATATAATATATTTTATAAATTCAGAAGATTGTAGCTGAAACCCAACATCCAACACTTAGAGCTAATTGTTTTTATTCTTAAGGTCTGCATGCCCTATTATCTACTCAACCACTTTTGAAGTCTCTAAAATCAACCCCAAACTCTTAAACATTTCTATCATCCAAAGAAACACAAAAGTTTTAGTGTGCAAACCACAATCAAGACGTGTGATAACCTAAAATACAATCAAAGTACACCTGTGTATGAACTTGGAACAGTGGCCCTAGAGGTCATGTCTAATGGACTTGCCAGAACATGAAATTCGATGCTACCTTTTGGAGATGTATTTCTGTAAACAATGGGTATAACTTTTGTTTCAAAAAATTTCCAGGTTGTTAATAAACCACGAGTGGGTAAACAACGAGATCAAGCAAGAAATCAAAAAGTTTCTGGAAACAAATGAAAATGAACACACAATAACCCAAACCTTTGGAACACAGCGAAGGCAATCCTGAGAGGGAAGTTCATAGCAATAAGTCCTACCTAAAAAAGAGAGAAAAATCTCAAATAAACAACCTAACCCTGCATCTACAAGATTTGAAGAAACAACATCAAACAAAGCTCAGAGCAAGTAGCAGGAGGGAAATAATCAAAATCAGAGCAGAATTAAATGACATAGAGGCTAAAAGAACAATTTAAAGAATCAATAAATCCAGGAGCTGGTTCTTTGAAAAGATAAACAAAACTGATAAGTCTTTAACCAGATTCATCAAGAAAAAAAAGAGGGAGAACCCAAATAAATAAAATCAGAAATGAAAGAGAAGAGGTTACAATCAATACCACAGAAACACAAAGGATTGTAAGAAATTATTACTTGGCATATTATTAATATACCAAGAAATTCGAAAACCTGGGTGAAATAGATAATTTCTAGAAACATACAATCTCCCAAAACTGAATCAAGAAGAAGCAGAAAGGCTGAACAGACTGATAACAGCTGGTGAAATTGAAGCAGTAATAAAAAAACTCCAAAATTTATTTGGAACCAAAAAAGACCTGAGTAGCCTCAGCTATCTTGAGAAAGAAGAACAAAGTTAGAAGGATAACAATACCTGATATCAAATTATACCACCAGGCCAGTGTAATCAAGACACTCTGGTACTCACATAAGAACAGATATAGAGATCAATGGAACTGAATAGAGAGCCCAGAAATAAGCCCATATCCTTATGGCCAGTTAATATTTGACAAAGGGGTCATGAGCATACAATGGAGCAAAAATAGCCTCTTCAATAAATGATGTTGGGAGATCTGGACTGGCACATGCAAGAAAATGAAACTAGACCACCAACTTACACCATACACCAGAATAAACACAAAATGGATGAAGGACTTAAATATAAGTCATGATACCATAAAAGTCCTAGTGGAAAATTAGGCAGTAAAATTTCAGACATCTCATGTAGCAATATTTTTGCTGATATATCTCCTCAGGCAAGGGAAATAAAGGAAAAAATAAACAAATGGGGCTACATCAAATTAAAAAGCTTCTGCATGGCTATAGAAAACATCATCAAAATGAAAGGGAAACTGACTCTATGGGAGAATATGTTTGCCAATGATACATTGGACAAGGGTTTAACTTCCAAAATATATAAAGAATTCATATGACTCAACACCAGGAAGACAAATAACCCAATTAAAAAATGAGCAAAGGACCTGAATAGCCACTTCTCCAAGGAGGACGTACAGTTGGCCTGTAGACATATGAAAACATGCTCAATGTCACTTGCCATCAAAGAGATTCAAATTAAAACCACAATGAGATATCACCTCATACCTGTCAGAATGGCCATCATTAACAAATCAACAAACAATAAGTGCTGGGGAGGTTGTGCAGAAAAGGGAACCCTAGTACACTGTTGGTGGGAATGCAGACTGGAGTAGCCACTGTGGAAAACAATACGGAATTTCTTCAAAAAATTAAATGGAACTGTTTTTGACCCAGTGATTCCATTGTTGGGAATAAAGCCTAAGAATACCAAAACATCAATTCAAAAGAACTTATGCACCCCTATGTTCATAGCAGCACTATTTACAATAGTCAAGAGTTGGAACAGCCTAAGTGCTCATTGGTAGATGAATGGATCAAAAACTGTAGTACATTTACGCAAGGGATACTGTACAGCAGAAATAAAGAAGGAATCCTACCTTTTGCGACAACATGAATGGAATTGGAGACTATTCTGGTAAGTGAAATAAGCCAGGTGGTAAAAGACAAATACCGTATGATCTCACTTATATGTGGCATCTAATGAATAAAGTAAAGTAACGAGCAAAACAGAAGGAGAGACTTTGAAACATGGAACAGACTGACAGCTGCCAGAGGGGAGGGGGGCGTGATTGGGAGTGTGGGAAATAAGGGGAAGGAACTAGTCAAAGAACATCTATGAATGACCCATGGACATGGACAACAGTGTGGGGATTGACTGTGGCCTGGGTGGAGGAGGGCAAAGGGAGAAAACTGGGACAACTGTAATAAAATAAGCAAGAATAAAAAAATTAAAATATAAAATAAAAAGCTGCCGGGATCCTTCTGCTCAGCCACTTAGAGGAGTCCCTGTCAGAGGTAATCCTTTGAGATTTACAGTTAGTATTTTCAGATGTCTTTAATCATGGCTCTAAACATGAGGTGTGGCAGAGGATTCTATTTGTCATGTATGGAAAATTCTGCTTCCAAAATTGTGAATAGTCATCCCTTACATAAGATGTCATTTGTTAACATGTGATCTTCCTTTGAATCCTAATTGACTGTGAGTAACAGGATTTTGAATTTCCTTTATGTGGGTTTGAGAAATCCATGTGTTAGTTGGAGCCCTCATTACCAGGTTTGCTAAAAGCTCTCCAACTGTCATGTGTAGCCTGTACAACCCTGGGGAACAGGTACTACTCCCCTCCCTGAGCAAATGTGTCAGGAGATTCATGATTTGGAGACAATCACACGGCAAGTACCAGCACCAAGATTTGAACCCAGGTGTATGGCTGTTAAGGCCCTTCACTGCTATTATCATGAGGAGGAAAATTATTCACTCAAAAATGTCATTTCTCTTGTACTATGAGGCAGGCAGTGTGACAGGGGTAAGAGTACCATGACTAAAAAATATCCATGCCTTCAAGTTGTTCTCAGTCTAGCAAGGAGACACAGGGATCCAACAGGCCAGCCGCAGAGCAGTTTTAAAAGGGCCAGGACTGGGGAGGCCTGGGATCCAGGCAGGCACAAAGGAAGGTTTGTAACTCGACGAAACTGATTGCACCCTGGTTAAACAGAAGCCTTGGAGCCAGGCTGCCTGGATTTTAATTCCATCCATCCAGTGCAATAGCGAAGGGCATATGACTTAAGCACACCATGCCTTAATTTCCTCCTCTCTAAAATGGGCTTCTATTGGTACCAAAGTCATAAAGTCATTATGAGAGTTAACCATGGTAGCACATGTAAGTTACAAGTCACATAGCCAGGGCCCAACACACACTGGAGTACAGTCACCATTGAAAGGCAAGCAAACTGAGACCTGGAGATTAAGAAAGAACCCTGTAACAAAAGAGACTGCCAGGGTCTGTTCAGTGTGATAAAGTTTTGCGATGTTAATATCTTTCTGAAATGCTCAAGGCCTCCCTCATAGAAACACACAAATAACCCAAACCCAGAAGAAAATTAAATTACTGGTCTGTCTGCAGACCAATTGACCATAAGAAGTAAATAAGAATGAAAATGAATTTAAGCTTTCATATAGATTTTCCTCATATTATTCACCAGTCTTGTGTATTTTTCCTCCAAGAGCATTTGTGAGAGAACTTTATTGATTTAGAAAAACAGAACAAAGCATTCTGTTCTTCTAAAATTCTCAGGAACAGACTTGAGGGTACTTGGAGGGTGTTCCCCTCCAAAGGCCTGTGTACTCCATAGTTACATTTAGTTTAAAGTTTATTATTCTTTTATGTAGTTTGAAGTTTAAATTTCAAACTCACTAAAAAAAAACATCTAGATTTTTCATATCCTTTTGAGAAAAAATCCTGAGCTGCATTTTCTTTGTTTTGTTACAGTCATTTGTTAGATGATCCTCTGTGTCTGGTCTGCTCACCAGGGCTGACCTGGATTGAAACAGCTGTAAAACCTGAACATCTCAGTGACAACGTCACAGTATTAACAACTCTTATTGCTGTCTAACGAAGTAGCAGGTCTTCTCCATCGAGTACAATTAGGCAGAGCCCTTGTCTGGTGAACTTTCTGCACCAACTGACAGCTTGGCAAACAAAAACCAAAGAAGTAGAGAACAGCGATATTTACAGAAGAAATCCAACTGTCAAGTCACTGAGCTCCATAAGTGTGATCTCTGTCATTTTCACTCTCAGGTAAGGTGGCCCCAGACAAAATATAGTGCAGCTATATTCCAGGTGTCCCTTCTGGCCCCCTTATTCCTCTAAATCTCAAGTCAGATGGGTTGTGCTTGTTCTTTTCAATCCGTGTTTAAATTCTCAGTGACGACCTCTGCAAAACGTATCAGTGGGGGTGGGTGGGGGAAGCAGACGTGATACCTGCTGAGAGTGTGTATTAGAAAACCAAACCTCCTCCAGCCCACCAGCAATTAGGTCATAAAAATTGCAGCCTTGCTGGTGAGAGAACCAGCGCTCCTGAGCTCCTGAATGCCAGGCCGGCCTCCCACTCTGCTCTGCCTCTGCTCTGCCACTCGTTTCATTCAGGAACTAGGAAACTGTCTTGACAATAAGTGACTCATGAAACATCTCAAAGATAAACATTTGAAAAGAAAGCATAGTGTTATTTGATACATAAATGTGAATTATTTGTTCTACTAATACTGATTATGCAAAAAAGCACACAATATACAAAAACCCCTGCCTTCAAGTAGACCACATTCTGGTAAAATGATAAAGGCTGTTCCAGGTAAATGCTCCAATGGGACAGTCCCTTATAGAAAAGAGCAAAGAATCAATTGAAGTTTCATTTCCAGGTATCTTTTCTAGAGAAGTAGACATGTGTATAAATATGTGTAAGTCATCATGCAGCATGATTTCTACAGTGAAAAACTGAAAACAAGCTAAATACCCATCAGGGAGGGAACAGTTAGACAGTGGGTATGATTTGTGCAACCCAAAACCCCAGGTATAAAAATAAAATTGGTCACATTTCTTATTTTTCTATAACGCAAGATAAAGATTATATGTTGAGCTTCAATTTAATTTGGTCACTTACAGACAAACTTGGTCAATTCTGGACTTTTTCCTCCTCTTTTCTCCCCCTGGAGGCCATGTATACCCCCAGGTATTAAGAGAGCTTCAGACTCAGGTGTGGTGGCCATTGCTGGGTATCTGCCACACTGGCAGTACTGGAGGGACAACACATTATCACATTCTCAAGGCATGGACACCTGATGTACCTGCTCTCAGGCTTTAACCCCTTCCCACCCCAAGCCCATCAACCTTCCCTGATGTGACCGTGACCCCATCATGTTCAAGGTTGGCACCACTTTCCTGTGGAGCAAACCATTCCTTATTCACAACCAAGATGTCCTTCACAATATGCAGGCTTTCTTGCAACCATGTTTTCTCTTTTGAAATGTTTCTCCATCTTTGGGGAGCATGAGGAAATGTGGCCATTTTCCCTACCTACTAATGAGACTGGCTTGGGTCCCTCTCTGCTGGGAACTACTCTTGTCACCTCTCCCCTGCTGTTCCTGCTTGTGCTGTGGTAGGGGAGAGAGCTAAGAGGGGCCTGTGTCTTTCAGGATCAGGAAGTTTGAAAGTTTTCTCTACCCTCATATGTCACAAAACTTGTCTGAGGGTCTGCAGCTCTACTCTTCTCACTGCAGTGGGCTATATCTTCAAAAGACAGACACAGTCGTGTCTCCCACTCATATGCTCTTCTCACAATGAGATGCTGACATTTCTCTCACTGAGAGGCCAGGTAGGTCCATGTCCTCTCCCCTTGAACCCAGGCAGGACTCTGACCACCTTAATTAGTACAGTGTGGTGGAAATGATGCTGTGTGACTTCTGAGCTAAAGCATCAAAATGCCATGCACTTCTGCCTCTTTCTCTTGGGATACTCGCCTTTGGAATTCTGAGCTTCTGAGTAAGGAGTCTGGCTGACCTGAGGCCACCACACTACAAAGAAGCCCAGACTGGAACATATATAGCAGAGACAACAGGGGAGGCCTTTTTCTGGTTAAAGGTTCTGTCATTTTTAGCTCCTTCACCCCTTGGCTCCATTCGTCATGTAGGTGAGAGACAGTGAGCCCCTCAGCCTGTGAGGAACTTGAGTTACAAACATTTTCAGTCCTATTTTAACTGTGGATAGTTTTTCTCACTTAGAACTGTCAGACAGGAAGAGTTTGTAATGAGAAATCAATGTACAGAAACTTCTCAGTAGAATATATGGACAGACATGTAAACAGACAGATAGGAGGATGGATGGATGGATGGGTAGATGATGGGTGGAAATATGGACGGTAAAAGAAAAACAGAAATAATGAGAGAGGAGGAGAGACTGATTTCTTTTTAGTCCTAAGAGTGACTTGTGTTAAGAAGTATTAGTTTATCCAGTAGACTTTGTATGGGAGTCATTATTTTGATATCTGGAGAGTTCTGGGTCTTTCTGACTGATTCCCATAGTTTGCATGGTTGAATCCTTACTCTAGCTCACTTCTCAGTGAACCTAAGGGAAAATAATTGTGATTCAAATAAAACTAGCACACTTTAAGACCTGTCTCAGTTTGGTATGATGAAAGGGGAAAGAAAGAAAGAAAAGAAAGAGGAAGGAAAGAGGGAGGGAGGGAGGGAGGGAAGGAAGGAAGGAAGGAAGGAAGGAAGGAAGGAAGGAAGGAAGGAAGGAAGGAAAGAAGGAAGGAAGGAAGATGAATTAAAGTAGTAATTCATCATCAAGGAAGGAAGGAAGGAAAGAAGGAAGGAAGGAAGGAAGGAAGGAGGGAAGGAAGGAAGGAAGGAAGGAAGGAAGGAAGGAAGGAAGGAAGGAAGGAAGAGAGAGAAAGGGAAGGAGGGAGGGAGGAAGAAATACAAATCCAGCTACAAAAATCATTGAAAAGTAATGTAGATCTCTACTGAAAAGCTCTCGAAGACATCCAAGTGGGAATTACACAGGGGATTTCACATAGTACATTATAAATTCAACTTCCTAAAATTCCTCATTAGACATCCCTTTCTGTCCTCAAGTTCTCTGTGGTTATACAAATCTCTGCACACCCTCAACTGCATTATGAGTATGTCTTTTCAAATGACCTTCCTTTATGTAGAGCAAGCCATTCTTCCCTAAAAAAAGTATAATAACATGAGTAGTGAAAAGGAAGGGGTTGTAATTATTTATTTCTGTTTTTGTCATATAGAGATTGGCCTTTTCTTTCTCATTAGGAACAAAATTTAAATATGGAAATACAAATTTGTCCCTGTGGAATTATATTTCTTTCAAAGTTATAAAGCACATGTCCCACCAGGTGTCTTCCGTTAGTCCTGAGAGCTGGCATCTCCTTGACAAGGAGAGAGGAAGAAGGGAGGGGGAAGGGAGCTCAGGCTCATCCTGGCTGCAGTGGAAGTGCCTGCCTCTCAGTGAGCAGCGGAAACCTCCCAGGATCCAGTCTGAAGACTTAGTATCAGGCCTGGCCAGCCTGTTTCCTGCTGGACCGGCTCTGGGCATGTCACCCAGAGGCATCATATGGTGCCTCGCTCTTCCCACTGGTAACATGGAGTAGTTTAGACCAGTCCTCATCATGCCGCAGCTGCTGCCCCACAGGTGAAGCAGCTTTGAAAACTACAAGCTCAGTCCAAATGTAAGAGACTTTATGGACCCAAGAGAAAAAGTTATGGGTCTCCCTCCTTTGTGTGAAGTTTTAGGACAGGTTTTGGTATAGGGAACTGTATTAGTCTTCTAGGGATGTTATAACAAATCGCAGACTGAGTGACTTAACAGAAATTCATTTCTTTACAGTTCTAGAGGCTGGCAGTCCAAGATCAAAGTGTCAGCTGGTTGGTTTCATTCTGAGCTTCCCTCCTCTGTTTGAAGAGGCCACCTTCCAACTATGTCCTCACCTGGTCTTTCCTCTGCATGTTTCTGTTGTAATCTCTCCTTCTTGTAAGAATTCCAGTCATAGTGGGTCTGAGCCCACCCCAATGACCTCATTTACCTTAATCTCTTCTCTAAAGGCTCTCTCCAAATACAGTCACATTCTGAGATACGAGTGCTAGGATTCAACATATAAATTTTGGAGGGATACCAATCAGCCCATAACAGGGACTGTCACCTTTCTTTTTTGAGATGTTAATTTTATTTTCATGATTTTATTACATTACTGACTTGTAACTGCATCATGTTGTTTGTGCAGAGACTCATGTCCTGGTTTCATCCCCATTTGTCTTCCTGGAATTTGAAGAAACACTGAAATTCTGAATTCCATATTTTCAGTGGGTTGCTCCAGGCTTCGGGAAGGAACAGTAATATCTTTGAGATCTTATTCTTCAGTCTCCTTTCAGGCTATTTATGATTTCCCTGCCACTTCACAATGAAGAAAACATTACTAGTGATTTATCTTAGTGATAACCAGCTTCTAAAAAAGAGAGGACATTTCCATTATTCAAGATCTGCTTTAAAGTAGTAATTCATCATTCATTGTAATTGCCCAAACCATCTTCTGGTGACCAACTAAATCTAGTACTTTTCTGTACTTTTGTTGGTAAAGATAAAGAAAGGGAAAATGTAATTTTCATTAATCTCAGCAAAAATTGTATAAAATCATGAAGTACACAGATAATTTCTCAGGAAATGTTTAGCTTCTATATTTTTTAGCCTGGAAAGTGTGAATTTATTTAATATGTATTTCAAATATATATTATAGGTAAGTTATATCCATGCTATATTACATATTGTTACATATAATATAGATATCATGTATATATGGACATATATAAAATTTTCCCAGGACTTACAACCAATCATACAAATGGACTCACTTTAACAGAAATAATTCAAATTTCAATAGCTTCTCTATTTTTTTATAATGGGTTCTTTTTTTTAGGTAGAACTTTATTGATTATGTTATTTCAGTTGTCCTGCGTTTTCCCCCTTTGCTCTCCTCTACCCAGCACCTCACCTCCACTCTCTCAGGAAATCCCTCCACCATTATTCATGCCCATGGGTCATGCGTATAGTTCTTTGGTTACTTGACTTACCTCCCTGTCTATTCTGTAACAAGCCTGAAGAGGTAACTAGTCTAGACCTGAAAAGGCACTTCTCCAAGGAAGGCACTAGTGATGCTGTGGAGAAAAGGGAACCCTAGTGCACTGTTGGTGGGAATGTAGGCTGGTGCAGTCACTGTGGAAAAGAGCAGGATACAAAGTCAAATTCAGAAATTGAAGACATTTTTGTATACCAACAATAAACTATCAGAAAGAGAAATTAGGAAAAAAATGCCATTTACTATGGCAGCAAGAAAAATAAAATAACTAGGAATAAATTTAACCAAGGAGGTAAAAAAAAAAAAACAACTCAGCAAACTAAAGAACATTGAAGAACGAAACTCAGGAAGACACAAATAAATGGGAGCATATACCGTGTTCATGGGTTGGAAGAATTTATGTCATCAAAATGTCTGTACTACCCAAAGCAATTTATAGATTCAATGCAATCCTTATTAAAATATCAATGACACATTTCACAGATATAGAACAAATATTTCAAAAATTTATGTGGAACCATAAATCACCCTGAATAGCCTCAGCTATCTTGAGAAAGAAGAACGAAGTTGGAGGAATCACAATACCTGATATCGAACTATATTACAAGGCCACTGTAATCAAGACAGTCTGGTGCTGGCATAAGAACAAACACAGAGATCAATGGAACAGAATAGAGAGCCCAGAAACAAACCCATGTCCTTATGGTCAATTAATATTTGACACAGGGCACAAGCATACAGTGGAGTACAAATAGCCTCTTCAATAAATGATATTGGAAGAACTGGACTGGTACATGCAAGAAAATGAAACTAGACCACCAACTTACACCATATACCAAAATAAACTCAAGATAGATGAAAGCCTTAAATATCAGTCATGACGCTATAAAATTCCTAGAGGAGAAGACAGGCAGGCAAATTTCAGATATCCCATGCAGCAATATTTTCACTGATATGTCCCTTAGGGAAAGGGATATAAAAGAAAGAATAAACAAATGGGCTACATCAAATTAAAAAGCTTTTGCACAGCTAAAGAAAACATCAGCAAGATGAAAAGAGAACCAACTGTATGGGAAAACATACTTGCCAATGATGCCTCGGAGAACAGATTGATCTCCAAAATATACGAAGAACTCACATGACTCCACACCAGGAAAAAAAGCAATCCAAGTTTTAAAAATGGGCAAAACCTGAAAAGGCACTTCTCCAAGGAAGACACTAGCGATGCTGTGGAGAAAAGGGAACCCTAGTGCACTGTTGGTGGGAATGCAGGCTGGTGCAGTCACTGTGGAAAACATTATTGAATTTCCTCAAAAAACTATAAATGGAACTGCCTTTTGATCCAGTGATTCCACTTAGGATTCTTGTATCCTAAGAATCCCAAAACACCAATTCAAAAGAACCTATGCACCCCAATGTTCATAGCAGCATTATTTATAATAACCAAGTGTTGGAAATAGCCTAAGTGCCCATCAGTAAATGAGTGGATCAAAAAACTGTGGTACTCTTACACAATGGAATACTACACCACGGAAAGGATGAAAGAAGGATCCTGCCCTTCGCAACAGCATGGATGGAACTGGAGAGTATTATGCTAAGTGAAAGACAAATGCCATGTGATCTCACCTATAAGTGGGAGCTTAGCAACAAAACAAACAAACAAGCAAAGTAGAACCAGAGACATGGTAAGGAAGAACAAAATGATAGTAACGAGAGGTGAGAGGGGAGGGGGACAATAGGGGAAAGAAGGGGAAGGCCAAATCAAGGAACATGTGTAAAGGACCCATGGACACAACGGGGTGGGTATTGATTGTCAGGGGTTGTGGGGGGAGGGGAGAGCAATGGGGGAGCTATTGGGAGAACTGTAATTGAACAACAATAAAAAATAAAAAAACCAACCAACCAAACAAACAAATTTCCAGGTCATATTGTTTGTAGTCATGATATATGGCCCGACAGTTTGGGGGCTCAGTCTCTGCTGACCTGTACATGGTTTTCTGAGGAGGACTTTGTCACTGCTTCTTATCGGAGGGTTCTCCTGTGGGCGGCCATTCCTGTCAGGCATTTCTCTTAGTCATGGCACTTTCCCAATTGGCTGCCTCTTCCTCAGCAATCAGTCACTTAACTGCACATCAGGTTCTCACGTACAACTGACTCCTCTGTGAAAGCCTCATGATGAGAGCGGGTACTTATGAAGAAATGCCTGATGGATGGATAGTCAGTTCTCCGGTTCTAAATGTTTTCTCTGTGCTAAAAGGTACAATAAAAATAAAAACAATCATGGATGAGCCCTTATTTCATGCCACTGTGGTGAGACCTTTACCTAATTGAGCATTTATGGCAATGTCATGGTCACTATTTTCTTCATTTTGTGTAAGAGGTGGAGCTGGTATGTGAATGACTTTGATCCCAAAGTGAGTTCCCTTTATCCACACGGTAAAGTGATCCTTCCAGGGAGCTGCGTGCTTGCACTGCATTGCTTTGGCCATTTATTAATTAGTTTTACATAAACATACCTCGGCCTGACTTTACGGGAGGGATAACATTGCAAAATGTTCCCAAGAATATTCGCAGAAAACTGGCAGTGTTGGTGACAAGGACCCATCAGAAATAACTCCCATGTCTCTTGGTCAAAAAGGCTGAGATTCTTCTGTTTTGTTTACCTCAAGGACACTTAATGCCATCTAGCTGATCCTGCATTCTTCTCTGCTTTGGCTGCTGGAAGTACAGAGACAACTGACACCAGCCTCTAGCTGTTGTACATTTCTATTTCTGTATGTTGGTTTTACTGTGCATTTGCTATTTTCCTACCCGTGTGCTCTTTTTGCCCTAATGCTCTCATTTATTTATTTAGTTTATTTTCATTGTGTTTTTATTTTTTAAATTATATTTTATTGGCCATGTTATTACAGTTGTCCCAATTTTTCCCCCCTTGCTCCCCTCTACCCAACACCCCCCACTCCCTCAGGGAATCCGCCCACCATTATTCATGTCCGTGGGTCATACATATGAGTTCTTTGGCTACTGGCTACTCCATTTACTATACCGTACATCCTCATGGCTATTCTGTAACTTCCTATTTGTATTACTTAATCCCCTTACCTCTTCACCCATTCCCCCACACCCCCCTCCCATCTGGGAATCATTAAAGTGCCCTCCATATCCATGATTCTGTCTTTGTTCTTCTAGTTCGCCCAGTTTGATTTTTAGAATCAACTGTTGATAGATTTGTATTTTTTGCCACTTTATTGTTCATAGTCTTGGTCTTCCCCTTTTTCTTAAATAAGTCCCTTTAACATTTCCTAAATTAAGGGTTTGGTGATGATGTACTCTTTTAGTTTTTCCTTGTCTGGGAAACCCTTCATCTGCCCTTTGATTCTAAATGATAGCTTTGCTGGATAGAGCAATCTTGGTGTAGGTCCCTGCTTTTCATGACTTTGAGTATTTCTTGTCAATCCCTTCTAGCCTGCAAAGTTGCTTTTGAGAAATCAGTTGACAGTCTTAATGGGAACCCTCCTGTAGGTAACTAACTGCTTTTCTCTTGCTGCTTTTAAGAGGCTCTCTGTATCTTTAGCCTTTGACACTTTAATTATGACACGTGCGTTGGAATAGGCCTCTTTGCATTTATCGTGTTTGGGACTCTCCGTGCTTCCTGGACCTGCATGTCTATGTCCTTCACCGAATTAGGGAAGTTTTCCTTCATTATTTTCTCAAATAGATTTCCAATTTCTTGCTCTTTTTCTTCTCCTTCTGGCACCCTATGATGGGAATGTTGGAATACTTGAAGTTGTCCCAGAGGCTGCTTATACTACCCTCATTTTTTTTTGGATTCTTTTTCCTTCTTGTTTTTCTGATTGGTTGCTTTTTGCTTCCTTATGTTCCAAATCATTGATTTGATTCTCAGCTTCATCCACCCTACTGTGGTTTCCCTGTAAACCCTTCCTTATTTCAATTAGTGAATCCTTTGTTTCTGACTGGATCATTTTAATGCTGTTGAGGTCCTCACTAAGTTCCTTTAGCATCCTTATAAACACTGTTTTGCACTCTGCATCTGAGAGGTTGCTTATTTCCATTTTGTTTTGCTCTTTTTCTGGAACATTCATCGGTTCTTTCATTTGGGTCATATTTCTTTGTCTCCTCATTTTGGCAGCTTCCCTGTGCTTGTTTCTATGTATTAGGTGGAGCTGCTATGACTTCCTGTCTTGGTTGTGTGGCATAATGTAGTAGGTGTCTTGTAGGGTCCAGTGGCACAGCCTCTCCTGTCACCCAAGCTGGGTACTCAAAGTGTGCCCTTCATGTGGGCTGATTACACCCTCCTCCTCTTGTAGTTGAGCCTTATTTGCTGTTGGCAGATCAGTGGGAGGAGGGGTTTACCCAAGCCAGTCAGCTGTAAAGATGGGCTGTGACTACCAACAACCAACTTCCACTCTTTGTGAAGGATAAGCTGTTGGGGGCAGGGTGGTGATGTTTTGACATGGTCTGTCACAGTCCACTGGGTATACAGGTTCTGAGGTTTCCCAAATGGGGCAGGCCAAGGTCAGGCCCCACCTGTGTTCTGCCTAGGGCCACACTTCATGAGCTATTAAGCAATCTGAGATGGCTTCTACTTGTGCTGGGTTTGGAGATTCCCCTGCAAAGCCAAGCTGTGATTCTAAGCTGGCTGCTGCTAGTCCTGGCCCTGGGCCTCTTAATGAGTGGTATAGGAGCTGGGGGCTTACTGAGGTTGGCTGTCGCTTGTTTGAGAGGATTTAGGAAGTTGTGAAGCTTGAGGCATGACCAGCCATTCATATGAAAAATCACTGTTAACAAGTTGGGTGGCCCTGTAATTTGGGTGGAATGGAGTCTCATAGGATCTCCAGGGAAGGGCAGTGTCAGCCAGGTTGATGGAGTGTCAGGTATGGCACCAGCTGCTGGCTCTGTGGCTTTGTGAGCGGGAGGATTCAGAAAAGGGACAATGGCCTCTGCCTGCTTTTCTGTCTGGGAGAAAGCTATCCCCGAGCTCTCACCTTAATGCCAGACGCTTCAGTTCCTCCCTGTACCACTGGTACCTTTCAAGCTGCTACCCCAGTGCTAGATCTCAGAGGGAATGAGCCTGAGTAAGTCTGTGTGTGGGTTCTTTAAGAAGAACTACTTGGGACTCCAGAGTTTCTTCCACTGACTCAATCCCCATTGATTTTTGCTGTCAGAAGTTATGGGGACTTATTTTCCTGGCACCGGAACCCTGGGTTGGTGGTCAGGCATGGGGTTGGAACTCCTCAGGCCTGAGATATCCCTCCTGATTTTTTATCCACAACACATGGATGTGCAACCAGTCCATAGTGCATCTCTGCCCCTCTTA
>PVJD01013985.1:0-31263 GCA_004026545.1 Mormoops blainvillei | reverse complement strand
GCGAAGGGGGCAGGGAGAGGCCTTCGGGGGGCAGTGCGCTTGCTTTCTGGTCCTAGGGTGTTGTGTTCCCTAGGAGCAGAGCACAGATTGATCTCCCCGGGGGCGGGGGCTGGTATCTAATGCGACCGAGTGCTGTTTGGATATAAATATGGTCTGCTAATCCGCCGCCAGTAGACTCTGACCGCCTGCTGTGCACCAGCAGGGGACAAGGCACTGGGTCAACCTCAAGGACTGGGGGTGTGGGCTGCGCAAAGCGGGGCCAGCTCTGGCCCTGGGCCGGGAGCTTTGGGCTTGGCAGTCGGGGGAGGCAGGGGCCCGAGGCCGAAGCTGCAGCCATGAGTTTCATTCCTGCCGTGGCCGAGGCCCAGGGATTTAGCTGCATAATCCCCTGACGGCAACAGCCCTGTCTATTTCGGTCCACACCGAATCTCCAGCCCTTGGCACCACGCTTGGCAGTCCACATGGCTGACCTGGGAAACGGAGACGGCAGCTGCCTATCCGTACCCACGGGTTGCTGGTGTGCCGGCCTGTCCTTCGTGCACGCTCTGGACGTCCACTGAACACCTACCGTGTGCCGGCGGGGCCTGGCCACGGGCGAGATGGGGAAGGGAGGGGACACGAGCTATTGAGGGTGACCCCAAGAAAGCGGGGCCTCTTCTCTTCCCGGGGCAGGTGGTTAGAGAGCGCGGTGTGCACCCTGCACGTCCGTCCACAAAACGATGGTGGGGGCTGCGACCCTGCCCGCGGTGGCTCTTGGCAGCTCTCTGCACCTTCTCTCTTGCGCCTCGCAATCCCTGAAGCTGAGACAGGCGCAACGGTAACAGCGAGAATGGAAGGGACCGACCTTCGTGTCTGTGCTGCGGGCCATACCCAGAATCCTGAGCAGGAGGAAGACTGACTCGATGCGGTTGGACGGAAGACTGGCCTCGGACAGTTTGTCGGGCCCTGCGGAAGTGAGGACATGAACGTTGCTCTGGGGAGATGTGGCCCTGCAGGGACCCTGTAGGCAGGCGTAGGGTGAGGGTAGGAGGAAGATCTCTCTGGAACTTTCCATGTTGCCTCTATGAACATAGCGTTGAGTGTGCTCTGTTAGTCGCACGGGGTATTTCCGAACTTCAGCAGAAAACTCTTTTTGGCCTTTGTCGCTGGAATAATGGTTCCCCCAGCACCTCCCGCCCCCCGCTCCCTTTTCCGTTACACACATGTGAACTGTGTGGGCCAATTCTGTTCTTTTCCCAGCGGCCAGCAGGGGCTGTGCCAGGGGCCGGTATTCTGGAAGGCCCCTGCTGAGGCCCCCGGGGAGTATACGTTCGTGTCGCACTCTTTGTCACTGCCATTTCATGTCCTCCCTTCCTTCTGTTTCTTTCCATTAACTTCCAACATAGGTCATTTTTCTATGTTATGAATGTGCGCGTCATTGGAAATCATTGCTAAGGACAGCCGCCGGCCGTGATAAGAAGGACCCCCGTTTCTGCCGCTGCTGTCTGACCTGCACGTCCCCTGGGGGCACTTCGCCCTGAGACAGGGCCCACTGAGGCTCCTCGGCTGTCCGCCCGGGGCCGCCCTGCGCCGCAGTTCCCAGGGCATCAGGCCGGGTGTCTTGGTCCTTGCCGGGCTGTGTCTCCGCGTCGCACTCCAGTCTGCAGACACTGTGGGCTTTCTTTCGGGTGTCAGCGCCATCACGGCCGCCCGGGCACATTTGCATGAGAATCCGTAGGACGATTAATGAGCAGTGGGCGTGCGCCATGTCTGTCTGCAGGCTTTCAAACGTCCTTCATGGATAAACTGGTTCTGTGTAGCCGGGGTTCACTTTCTCATGGCGTTCTCCCCGCACCCCCTCGGGGGGTACCGCTGGGACCCCCCCACCTCTCCTGTCACTTTGATTGGGCAGCGTGGCAAAAGCACACCTCCTCACGGTGACCCTGGTCTCTACCAGCCCGGGCCGGTTTCAGCTCTGTTTGTAGCGACGCACCTGCCCTCCTCTCTGTCCTGCTGTCTCTGCTTCCGACGCAACAGCGGTTTCTGTTTGTCCCCGTCTGCAGCCCGGTTTGAATTCTCACCGTGCTGCCCCGGCCGGTGGCGACTCCGTGGGTCGGAGCGTTGTCCCGTGCACCACGGTGTTGCAGGTTCGATCCCCTGTCCGGGCACACACGCAGGTGGCGGGTTTGATCCCTGGTTGAGGCATGTACAGGAACAACCGATGTTCGTGTCTCACATGGGTGTTTCTCTCTCTCTCACTTTCTCCGCCTCTCTCTCTCTCTCTGTCTCCCTCTCTCTCTCAATCAATTTTAAAAAACCATGTCCTCCACTGAGGATTTAAAAATCGTTCTCCTCACGCCGTCGTCTCGCGGACACCCAGAACCAGGTTTGCCTCCCTGACGACCCCTGGCTGCTGCCTCCTGCTCCGAGGGGCTGTTGTCCTCCTGGAGTGTACAGGGCGGTGCATCACCAGTGGGGCTCAGCAGTGGCCCCGTGGGGCCAGCAGAGGCCCAGCAACAGCCGCACAGACCGCGCAGCCCTGAAGCTTCTGCAGAAATGTGCCAGTCTCCACACGAGGACCTGGCCCTCTGGAGCTGAGCCGGTCCCCACACTGCTGTCATGGCAGCAGGTAGAACTCGCCCTGGCCATCCCTTTGCCAAAAAAAAAAAAAAAAAGAAAAGAAAAAAATATAAATAAATGCTGTCACCATCACATGATGCAGGGGTGTGGGAGTGAAGCCGATGGACTTAGGAAAAACGCATGGAAAATGGTCGGTTTTGCACATTTTACTTGTGAACACACTGCCAAGAACTCTCCCAGGGCCCAGCAGTGAGGAGCCCTGGACGGGACTGGCCAGTGCCCCAGGACGGGGGCCGTCGCCCCTGAAGGACATAGGGCCCAGCAGCAGGCTACACGGGGAAGAGGGAGCTCGCAGGCCGCCGTAGCCACGCCGTGCTGTGTCTGCCAACCCTGGGGTACCCCCTCCTGCTGGTGGGGGGTGGGAAGCGGCAGGACTCGCCCGTGTGCAGGCTGACGGCCTCGGATCACCGGGTTCGTCCACGGAGTCCCCCTGCCTGTGCAGACGGTCCTTGCGGTGTCTCTGTGAACAAAGACAGACACCCAGCCCTGCACGACGAGGGCTCGTGCCGCCTGATGCGAGCGCCGTGCTCCGGTGGCTTTCTGGCCTCCACTTCCTTCAGCTCTTTTCCTGGAGCTCTGTTCTGTTCTTTCAGTGGGACATGCTTCTTTCTCCTCTCGTCTTGGCGGCCTCCCCGTGTTTCCGTGGGTTAGCAGAGCTTCTCCGTCTCCCGCTCCTGGTGGGGTGGCCTTATGGAGTAGGTGTCCTGTGGGGCCCGGTGGCACAGTCTCCCTCGTCACCTGAGCCAGGTGCTCCAGGGCTGTCCCCTGTGCTGGCTGTGTGTCCTCCTCCTGTGGTTGGGCCTGATCGCTGTGGGCATGTTGGGGGGTGGGGTTGACCTCCAGGCCGGCCAGCTGTTGAGGATTGGCTGTGACTCTGGTGTAGGACTCGATGTCGCCGGTGCAGGTGCCTGCCAAGTCCACCGTTTGGCTGTATCCCTTGTGGAGGTGGTTGGTGGTGAGCTGCTGTGGGCTGAAGGTAGCCACCCTCTCTGTTGGTCCTGGGGCCTCGTGGGAGGGGCTCTGGTGCAGGCCCAGATCAGCCGCTGCCTGTGCCCAGCCCGGGGCCACCTGCTAGGATGTGCAAGGCCATCTGTGGTTGCTGGCTGCCCGTGCAGGGCTTCGAGGCCCCCGGGAGAGGCGGTGCTCTGAACCGCGGCTGACCCCTGCTGGGGCCAGAGCTGCTCAGCAAAGGGTGCCCGGCACATCGAGGCCAGCGGCTACCTGTTTGGAGTTTGTGGATCTTAGAGACATTTAACGGAGGTGCACAGTGTGGGCCGAGGCTGGCAGCTGGTGAGGAATAAGCTCTGAGAGAGGTTCAGGCCCGTATAAAAGTTGGGTGGAGCGGGTCTCAGGGAATCACCACGGTGGGGTGAACAGTGTGAGGCAGGTTGATGGAGACTCAGATTCAGCGTCTGTCCATGGTGTGTGTTCGGGGAGGGCTCAGCAAAGGAACAACGGTCTCGGCCCACAGTTCTGTCTGCCTGCACCAGCTCTTGCCCTGGTGCTGGACATTCGGCTCCTCCCCATGCGTTCCTGGTGCCTTTCAATCTTCTGTTCCTTCTCTGGAGCGTAGGGTGACTGCGTGTGCTTGGGCCCTTTAAGGGGACACCTGGGACTCCAGCGCCCTCATCTCACCTGGACTGAGTTCCCGCCGATTTTCACCCAGAGGTGTCAGGGAGACTCTTCTTGTCTCCCAGCTCTGCCCTCTTCATCCTACATCTTAAACAGAGCAGGACAACGACATAAGGGGGAAGCAGGGGCCCAATTCATGACCGCCAGGTACGGTTCCAGCTAAAGCCATGACCCCACCGGTATCTTGAGATCATACTGATTTGAACAGGATCCGGGGTTACAAGCTGCAAGCAACACCTGCCTTTCCATAGAGAGACCTTCTCTGGACAGCATGTGGGCTAACGAATTGGATGTGTTTGAGTGTGTGCACGAATCTGTTACGTTCAGAAGAACTCTTCAGAGCCGTCAAACGTGTACTTTTTGGCGCTTTCTGCCGTGTGGAATTCCTTCCTCTGCGGGCCTTCCTCTGCAAACAGGATCCCGCAGAAGCCAGACCTGCTTGGCTGTGGCCGGTGGGGTCACGACAGGGGTGTCCTCATTTGCAGTTTTTATTGGAACATTTCGCGTAAAATGTCCCGTGGCGTGCTTGAGGGTCATGTTGTTTTCTTACAGGGTGACAGGCTTGAGATTTTGTAACAGAAGATTTTGTAATAAAAAAGGGGCGTCCTTATTCGTCGGCCTCCAGGCTGAGCTATTGAAGTAAACCCCTCGTCGTAGAGAATAATATTGGGGAAGGGGGTGTCCCTTCATAACGATGACAAAGCATCCCCGTGCTGACTATAATTCCCCTGGAAAACCCACTCCGCTTTTGAACGACCGATTGGCGTCCTATTCCGTGACTTCAGCGTTTAGGGGCTATCTGTCCTCATCGCTTTCTCTGTGCAGTAGAAATTCTAGCTCTGCTTACAGCAATAATCGATGTTTCTCTTGTCCTGCAAAGCTGCCCTTGAGAGAGGCTCTCTCTAGGTAGAAGGAGCTCTCTATTAGTCTCAAATGGCAAATGTCTTCTAAAAATGCAGTGCGTCACCCGCACTCAGAGGGGTTAATTTCTGATCTCTAACGTTTTATTTCTAACCAAACAATAAAAAGCAAAATGACCCAGGAAATCCATCCTCGATATTTCCAGTACCATTTGATTTTGAGCCTTCTTTTTTTTCTTTTTCTGTTTTTTTTTCTTGCTGATTAAAAACTCTGAGCGGAAACCTATGCCTTTTTTTTTTTTTCCCATTGGAGCAACAAGTGAGACCCCAGCCTGCAAGACAGAGGGGGCCGGGTCTCCGGGGCTCCCGGGAATGGCTTCGGCGGGGCTCTCCGCTGGCGGGCAGCGCCTGTGCACAGCCGCACGGCGGCAGGAGGGCATCTGGGCCGGTGAAGAGCGCTTGCCGAACCTGGCTCCTCTCGGGGTCCCCTTCCTCTACCCCTCTCCTGTCAGCAGACCTCTGCTGCTGAAGACAAACAGATGCCGGCTGCCAAGATGCAGGCCTTACCCTGACCCTCCGGCGGGCTGACAAAGGAGGGCTTTGAGGTCCCCAGGGAAACAGCCACTGCATTTTATCACTCCGTGAAATTCGCAGTGAAAAGGCCCCGCCTCTGGCTGCTTAGCCATGCGGGCGGTGATGGGGGGGCGGGGAGGGAGGGGGGGCCCCAGGGGCTACACAAAGTAGCAGCGGGCACAAAGCGCCCTTTTCCACTGTTCCGATTGTTAGGTGGTCTATAAAACTCCCAGGAGTCCTTGACCCGGGGCACGACAGCATTTTGCTGTCACGGCTCTACTGTCTTCTGGGTGGGGACGCGCTGGAGAGGGACACTGGGCAGTCATCTGTGCCCGCAGGGGTCACCGCGTGTGCTCCTTCACAAACAGCAGTGGCCACTGATCTCTACAGAAAGCGCAAGACAGAAGCCCCTCACTTCCCGGGGTGGGCGGGGCACTGGCCCTGGGGGACAAGCCTTGAATCTAAAAATATTTCTTAGGCTTGTTCAGAGGGAAGAAGCGCATGGGATGTGTCGTCTGGTGCCTTCTCTTTGCACTAGGATCTTTCGTCGGCACCTCCCTCTGCAAAGTGAGTTACGGGGGGGCGGTTTCAAATGTTCTGTACAAACAGCAAGGGAGACGTTTCTAGTATATTGGAGAAATGGCAGAGAAGCCCTCCTCAGAGAGGCAGAGCCACCAGCAGTAAGGCCGAGCGTGCCGGCTCTCAGGGGTGTGGCCACGTTACCAGCCGTCACCACTGTCTTGGTGGGGTGCCACCACTGCGCTCTTTGAGGACTCGAGGGGCTTTAGGTGACTCTCCTGAACCGACACATGGACAACAGCCAAGTACCGTGTTCTGCCGTGTATACCGCACTCCTGTGTGTACTGCACACCCACGCTTTTGCCCCAAACTTTCAGGGGGAAAAAAATCTTTCATTTCAACTTTCCAATTCCTTTATTTACTTATTTATTTATTTATACTCAGAGACAAGACTGATTAGCGTGTTCCAGAGTATTAGTTTGCGTCCGGATGTTGTGACTGCCTTCCAGAGTTACCCTTCGAATGCACGAGTGAAAGAATGAGAACCATTTCTGTAGATACAGAATTAGCGCGACCCACGTGTAACAATGCGCACCCTCATTTTTCCCTGGAAGACTCGGGCGGGGCGGGGCACGTTGTGCCCGGCAGATTGTGGTGCATTGGGAAGAGAATGATAAAAACGCGTGACGCGAACACCCTGTACGTTTCGTTCTGTGTGTCCCTAGCTAGGGACACTGTTAAATGTAGCCGTCCTGCGTCAGAGTAAGCCGTCCGCTGAGAGTGTGGGGTGTAAACCCCTTTTCTAAACTTTCCAAACTACTGTCCTGGGTGAATGAGCCTGTTTACGCTCCTTCCAAATGGAGGGAAGCCGTTGTTCACTCCAGGGTGCCCCCCACGTCTTAGAATGGGGGGCGTCCGCCCGTCTGCGTGCCCGGCCGCCGGGAATCTCCCTGAGGCGGTGCTGTCGTTCCTGGCCGTGCTCCTTTACGAGCTCACCAAGGGGCGGGTCTTCCAGGCAGCACTGGGTGTTCGGAGACACGGGAGCTAGATCATTTGCCTCTGACAAGGGAGCGTCCGTGTCTTCCATAACGGAGCCGTTTCCTCGCCTGCGTTCTGCCCCAGGACTCCGTGCCCGCTACGTGTCTGGAAACGCGGCCAGCCGACCTTTCCTGTACGGACGGCGGCGACCCCAGCCTCCGCTTGCCCAGAAGCGGAGGCTGACCCCGGGTAGCCTGTGGGTCCCGGTACGCCGTGTCTCCCATTTCGGGGCACAGCACAGACCTCGGGTGGGCCTGCGTGGCGGCGGTGCTCAGTGTCACTTTCCTGCTGCGGGAGACCCGATCGGAGAGAGGCCCCATCTCCTTCCAGCCCACGTGCTACGCGGTCTTTGCCTCCTCATTGTTCTGTTTCCAGCCCGCGTACGTTTTCACCCAGAAAGTTCTGCCCGGCTCCAGGCCAGGCCAAGTTGCCCCCGTCTGGGCTTCTCCGCACTCTTCCTCCCTTGCGTCACCCCCTGGTTGTCAGGGCTTGATGAGTTTTGCCCCTCAGGCAGCAGGCCGCCCCAGGCGTCCCCGTCCCGTCAGTGTCCCTCAGCGTGCTGGACCCGGAGACGCGGCGAGGGACATAGGTGTGCAGGCACGGCAGGGCACAGTGTAAAGGGAGAGGAATGCTCTGTTTGCTCTGTTTTGATTGCTCCGAAGGAAGCGGAAGGAAAGGTTACCATGAACGTCGGGGACACAGCAGAGGGTGGGAGAAGCAGTGGGGGCCGTCTTTGCCCTCCCGATGGGGCCGGGGCTGCCTCGGAGCGCCCAGCTGTGCTCTCAGTCCCTAGGCAGGTAGACGGCCGGAGTTTCACACAGGGGCCTGGGTGCGTCTGAAATGATTGCAAGCGTTGAAGGGACGGGCCGATACTCAGTCTCCAGAAAGGCCTGCAGGGCGAGCTCAGCGGGCCGCCTTGCTGCAACAGGGGCCTCCGGCCTCCGAACTAGGCGTCTTCCCGGGGGAGCTCTCACACGCCCAGGAAGCGGAGGCATGCGCCCTACGCGGGTGCTCAGCGGAAAGCCTTCACCTGTCCGCTGTGCCCCTGGGCGGGCGAAACCATTAACCGGCACAGGCGTGAAAACACCCTGCCTCACCCCTGCCTCACCCCTGCCTGCCAGTGCTGCGTCAGTGCAGCCATCAGCTCCGCGTACTTGAATTCGGAATCTTGGGGCAAGGCCCCCTGGGAAACGTAGTTTTTGTTTCCTCTCCTGCTGGAAGGAGGGCTGATGCACGGCCATGCCCACCTTGCGCTTGTAAAACTCCGTGGGCGTCTCAGAGGCGGATTTAACGGCGGGCGTACTGGGCGCGCACCCCCTGCACCCAGACTTACGAAGGCATGGATTTTTATTTCCCGTCTCTCCCTCTCTCTCTTTCTCTCTTTTTTAAGGGGCCCAATATTTTCTTCTGCGCCCAGGGCCTCTACCGACCTTAATCCACCCCTGGGGTGTCTTCTCTAGTACAGTGGCCGCTAGCCAAGGTGGCTTCGCACGTTTCAGCGAATTAAAATTCCGTAAAATCAAATATTCACCTGCTCAGTCCTCCTGGCTCCCTGTGAAGCTCGCTCAGCAGCCACTGTGCCTGGCGGCGGCCACATTGGAACACAGAGAGCGTTTCCACTCTGCGTTGTGTTGGACGGAGCTGGTGCACATCATCTGAACTGTTTTTGCATTTTTTTTTTTGTTGTTGTTGTTGTTCAGGAGAAAAACCAAGGAACGAGTCGGTAAAATTGTTGGCAGAGGAAGTGTAGAGGGAATCCAACAGTATTGAATTAGCCGAGTGGTGAAAGTGAAAACAAGAGAAGACTTCTTGGGTGGGGACCTCAGTGGGGTGCTTCAGGTGCCTGGGGCTTGCGGAGGGAATGGGTGGAGCACAAGAAATCATGTCTTCGTTTTCCGCGGAGTGAACAAGGTGCTACAAGATCCCCTGAATGATAGGGCCCTGAAATGTACCTGCATGCAGTTCCAAACTGACTGAGTTTGCAGCTTTTAATGGGTCCACACTGGCTTCAGTCCTTCGTTTATGATAACGGGGTTCTCCTGGACACAAGACGCTGGGATCCCTCCTTTCCGGACAAAAGGACGACGATTTAATATTAAGTATCCCAGCACGGCTGTGCAAGTTCCGAGTCTGGGTTACAGGTCAAATGGGTTCTCTGGAAAGAGGGTCTGCCACCCATAACTAACACGTACCCCCCAGCCCGGGGTTTCCTCCTCGGTGCCTGGAGTGTTATGAATATTACGCTCACGTGTGAATTCCCGGCAGCCCGACCCCACAGTGCCTCCGAGTTGAATGGAGTTGTTGAAGGGTGTGCTAATGTTTTAGCAGGGCTTCATTGTTGACGAAGCTGGGTGGCTTCAGCAGGCCAGGCGGACAGGAAACATCAAAGCCCTTCGGAGTCGAGGCCCCCGGTCCTTTCAAGAGCACGCCATGCGTCCCTCGAGCTTGCTCCGAGATGGGCATGAAGCTGTCACTGTTACACCGAGCCTCTGCTCTCTGACGAGAGGGTTAGCCTTCCCCCTCCGGTTGATGTGTCTGTCTGTGAGGACGCTCTTCCTTTTTCGGACCGCTCTCAGGGCTTACCACCGTCAGGCTAATGGATCTGATTTCCGGGGGTACGTACACGGCATACGTCTACCTGTGCCGTCCTTGGGAACGGCTGCTGTAAACCATCTTGTTATAAAAAAGCACGGGCTCAAAAGTAGCTCTGTGAGATTTCAGACAGGGACAGCTCGCAAAATCCAAGACCCCCTGGGACATGAGCCGTGTTCGATGACAGGAAAAACAACAGCAGGCCATCCAGCCTGCCGTTACGATTAACATGGCTCCCCCGGTCTACCAATGACAGGATCCCTCAGGACATGAGTGCTGCTAAGAAAATGGGTAGAAAAAACTATATTCGGAGACAAGGGTCCGTGCAAGACTCGCACAAACTTTCCGGCGGAGCATGTAATGAGGGGAGGTGTAATTTGCGTGCAGCTTGCGGCGTGTCAGGGTGCTCTTTAACCTGGGGGCCAGGGGCTGTCGGACGCCCGCTGTGCCCAGGAAATGCTGGCTTTGGCTGGGGAGGGGCCCTGGCTGCGTAAGCCCGCCGAGCCCGACCCGCCGTTCCCGCTGAGCTGTGCAAAATCCGATCTAAGGAGAGTGCGGGGTCCTGAGGACGCACAATGGTTTTCTGCGAAAATCTGACTCATGGCTATGGCAGCTTTCTGGAGTGATTTTGATTAACTAGGGGTCCCGGAGGGGTTGATTTGATAGTCTGCCAAAGCACACATGCCTGTAACCAAACTAGAATGAACCGCGGGGCGTGCGTGAACACTCAGGGTTTCGAATGACACAAGGAGATAACGTTTTTCTAGCCCGGGATGATTTTCTGGAGCCCTCTGATTACGCACACATTTTTTATTTTCCCAGAGGAAGGGCAGTCTTGCCATTGGTTCTTAACTGTTCGTGTTAGGATGTGCACTTCTTCACGTGAGGAAAGGCGGCCTTACAGAGAGATTGGGGATGTGCGTCTACGGGCAAAAGCTGATTACCCGGACGGGCAGACACGCTCCGTTCACCCTCGCTGGACTTGTAACACAGATGACGGGGCTGCTGAGGTCAGCATTTGTGTCTGAATTTCGGCAGGGTGCACCGATAGACGGGAAGCGAACCGTGATTCGGGACATGTTACTGAGCGGTGGCTAACTGCGAAATTAGTCGGTTGGGCTCATTTCCTGTTTTCATGGTGGGGCGCGTGTTGGTTTGATGTTGTCAAAAGGGTTTATTTGGTGGAGAGGGGGGAGGGACATGTTCAGAGACAAATGGGACCTCAGGGCTGGGGGATCCTGTCTCGTGTGTTTAATAATGAGTGGCTGGGACAGGGCGTCGGGGTGACCGGGGTCATTATACGGCCCCAGCGGGATTCCCCCGGGACCTCCAGGCCAGCTGGGATGGCACGGGCCGCGACTGGCGGGGCTCCTGAGCAATGCCTAAACCACCTGCCCATGGCACCTGCTAGATGCCGCTTGAGGGAGCTTGGAAGAGTCTCGTTGAACTGTTCCGCGGGAAGACGCGCCATCCTCTCAGCACGAGCTGGCACGTCTGAAGCACTTGTCCCCGAATCTCTTGTCTCCGAATCTCCGTTTCTTCCTCCAAGCCCATCGGAGGCCGTCTTCTCACCTCTTTGTCATCCTTCCCCCCCCCGTGTACGTCCAGCGTCGCTTTGTCGTGGTGCCTGCTGAGATTCGAAGTAGTTTTAAGACGACTTTACGTCTGTTTTAATTTTTAACTCGGTTTCCGACACTTCCGGAAAGTTCTGAGAAGAATGCCAAGAGCCTTCCGGTGCGTTTCATTTCCTTCGGGGTACAGCCAGCTTCCTGTCCCAGGCTCGGGCGTGACGTCTGGCTGTCCCAAGCGCTCAGCCCTGGGTCCTTCACCGCGTTGTTTGCTGAAGCGGAGGGTGTGTCAGGCCGGGTTTCTGTTCCTCTTTGCTGACCGGAGTCTCATCCCTCTCCCTCTGCTGTATTTGCGTGTAATATATGCATGGATTCAGTTATCTGTTAATATAATACAATAACAATATATTAAATACGTTGATATGAAGCAGTAATAGAATAACCATGTAAGCATAAGAAGAATTATATATGCTTATATACAATGGTTATTAGGTACTATACTGTTATTACATACTCGTGATTGTTTATTTTTGGTATTTTAATAGAATTTATTTATTTATTTTCGAGAGCGGGGAGGGAGAGAGAGGGCGCGAGACATGGACGCGAGAGAGAAACTTCGACTGGTTGCTTCTCGTGAGCGCCCCGACCAGGGACTGAACCGACCACCCGGGTGTGTGCCCTGACTGGGGGCCGAACCCGCAACCTTTCGTTCTGTGGGATGACACGCCACCCACTGCCGTTCAGGGCTAACCGTTTGCTGTTCCCTCACTGTTTAAAAATAATTTGTGGGCGCCCTGACTCTATACCCTTCAGTGCTACAGCCCGCCTCTCGCCGGTGCCACGACATTCAGGCAAGCCGATATGGGAGGGATGCCGTTACCGCGTACAGTTCATTGTGCCTTCAGTGTCCTTTCGGGCATTTGTCGTCCGATGCCGGGTGTGGTCCCTCATCAGGCGTCGCGTGTGACTGGGGCACATCTGTAGTCTTCTCAGGCCTGGAGGCACTCCTCAGCCTCTCTCTCCCCTCCCACCTTTGATCGTTTCCAGGCTACAGGCTTGCGGCTGTGTTGAAGGCACCTCTTTCAGACTCGTGTGCTGTTCCCTCGTGGTTTGACTCCGGTTCTGCCCAGTGCCGCACACGAGGGGCACTGGGGCGGGTTTTTCCCGTTCCTGCAGATGTCGTCATTATCACTGCGCGAGGGCGGCCTCTGCCGGGGTTCTCCGCGGCACAGCTGCCACCTTGTCCGTGTGGTTAACATCTTTTTAATCTGCGATGCCACCACGCGAATATTATTTGAGACTTCAGTGCTGTGCTCAAGTGCCATAGTGGGCACCTGGTTGCTCAGGACATGGGCTCACTCTGCCGTGACACACCCATGTCTCGAGACTTACTGACGGGCATGATGGTGTGTATTAAGTGGGGAAGAATTACGGTAAGAGTATGGTTTTCTGCCCGGGCCAGGTGGTCAGTTAGTTAGAGCATCGTCCCATCTACCGAAAGGCTGTGGGTTCGATTCCTGGCCAGAACCCATACCTGGGTTGCAGGTTCCGTCCCCGGTTGCGGTGTGTACAGGAGGCAGCTGATCGGTGTCTCTCTCTCACATCGATGTTTTTCGGTAACAGCTCCCTTATTCACTCTTTCCCATTTTAATTGTTTTGTGTTTGTTTATTTCTAACATTTTCAGTGCCTCTTGATGTCAGAGTTTCCTGTAGTGTAAAAAATAGTCATGATAACATCCGGGCCCAATTTCTTGATGAACATCAAAGAGGAGGAGAAGAGTTCTTTGGACGCTTCGGAGAAAGCTGGCTTGTGCTCTGGAATGTCGCCCTGAGACGCCGTGCTGGTCGCCTGTGGTTCGGGCTCCGAGGACAGGTTGGCCGCGCCCCTGTGGGCTGTCTGCCAGCGCCGTTCATGATTTTGGCAAGGCACGGGGTGCTTTTTGACACACAGGATTGTAACAATTTCTATACCAATTTAGAGCTGGACAGAGTCCCTGACTGTTTCTAAGGGCCGTGGGGTGCACAGATTTTAGGAAACATATTGAAGCAAAAAAAAATAAAATAAAAAAAAAAGCCCATCTTAAAAAAAACAAAACCAAAACCAAAACAGATCTACGGTTTCCCACAGAAACTTGCTGCCATGAATTTAGGAAACAGAAATGACCTTTGGACATTTCTGCTGATAGCGTGAACATGCTAGGAATATATACCTGTAGGAAATAAAAAGTTGGATGATTTTGCGGGACCCGAAGCTTATGCGTTACCTCAGGCAACAACCCAGAGAAAATTTACATATGAGCCATTCCTTGATCTTTGTCACCCGACAGCCCGTGGTTGTGTACAAATGCACTGTGTGTCCTACCCACGCACAGCCTGCGGTGTCCCCTTGGGATTCCCCCTCCTGGTCACCGGCACAGGAATACCGGCCCCCCAGCCCACCATAGCCATTGAAATCATGTCAACCAATTCAGCACTTTCCAGAGAATTATGGGAACATGCGTGGGGAGACCGGAAGGAAAAGAAACTTTATTTTCCTCTAAAATTAAAACGAAAAGGGTAGAGATCAGGAAATAGGCAGTACGTGAACAACAACGACAGAAAAGGGAACCCAGTTCCCTGCTCCCCTATTATGCGCAGGCGTTTCTAACAGTTGTCCTTAACAATTTTATTTCGAACGAATCCTCTCGGGAAGACGCTACGGCCCTCCTTCGTGTATCAGCAGCCTGCGGTTCAGAGAGCTTACAACGAAACTTCCCTGGTGAAAAAGCGTCCCGCGGGGGTGGGGGAGGAAGCCCCCGCTGGGTCTGTCCGACTCCAAGGGAGCGCGCCCCCCGAGGCCCTCGCACCCGGCTCGAAGCTTCCCTCTCTGCGTCCCTCACCTGAGCGATGGACTCGCTCAGCCCCTTTTGGGCTCAGCCACCGGAATGGCACCTAGAGGAGCACACACCCGTCTCCTCGTCGGTGCTTCCTCACCACGGGACGCTGGGACTGGCTACTCATGCCCGTGGACCGGTGTCTCCGCATCCAAGCTCCCACACTGGCCGAGCCAAACTGTGGAGCCAAGTGGCCAGCGTCCAATTGTCGATGAGGCCGTGGACCTGAAGCCTGATACCCGCCAACGGCTTCCCAAAGGCGTTTGAGTGCGCACATCTTGAAGATGTAGGGCGCATGAGATGCCACCAAAGGCCCCTCGCCGCTCTCAAACTTCCATCTTGCCAGGTGGCGAGCTTCCTTTCTGCCTCCCCGCGCGCTCCAGCCCTGCCATTCTCACGCCTCCTCGTCTTCTAGTGTTCTCGCCCACGACCACAAAAAGGAGGGACAGAACAGACAAAAAGCCATTCTGCTCTCAGACCGCCCAACGGTCTTGCTGTGCTGTGTGCTGTATGTTCCAGCTCCCCGGATTCCCGATGCGCCCATCTTTCTTTTTATTGTCAGCACTGTCGTAGAGGTCCCTGTTTCCTTTTCCTCCTTTACCCCCCCCCCCCCCCCCCCCCCCCAGTGCGAGGCCCTCTTCCCCCTGACCGTCGCCACAACGCTGTGGTCTGTATCTGGGAGTCACGCATGTGCGGTCTTTTGCGCATCCCTTCGGGATTCTGGGCCTTTGCTTATAAACGCACATGCCTTTTTTACCTTCCTAGACTGTGAAGAACTTGAGGACGGGCTTTTTCGCGTGTAGTTCACAGACGAGGGGAGCCCATCACTTGGTGTGACGCTGTGGTAACAGAATGCCACAAAGGCTTCCAGCGAGGGAGAATGAATGAACGAAGGACATAGAGAGAGAGAAAGAGAAGAGACGCTTGTGAATACTCATCATGAGCGCTGACCTGTCCCCAGAGCTCCGACGCGATCGGGCACGCTCCGCGTGGCGTGGCCGTAGATTCCCCGCAGCTAGCTCACTGGGAGCTCCTCCCTGTAAATCCACTGCACGCCTCCCACTCATGACCTCAAATGCAAAACCACGCCCTTCGCCATGTCTGTTCCTCCCACACAGCGCATCTTCCAGACACCGTCGGGCCGCTGCGGACTGAGGCCAGAAGTTGCGCTCTGTTTTTCCCAAACCCTCTTCCCCAGCAAACCAGTCACCACGTCCGTGAGCTTGCACGCCCGCAGCGACTTTCCTTGGTGCCTGTTCCTGGGTCCTGTCTGCCCTCATCCCCCACCATCCAAACGCCATACCTGCCCTGCGGTGGAGAGGACACATGCAAGACATCGTCAGACCTTTAGCTCTGGCTTCATTGGCTGCAGCATCTCACGTCTCTAGCCTATCGTGCAGGCGAATGCTCGTGTCATCTTAAACAGAAATTGGGACAAACAGCCGTTGTTCTAGGATCGTCGGTGGCTGCTGCTGGAGTCCCAAGGACCGTCCCCTAGCCTCGTGTTGTGCCATCCTCTCCCTTTCCCTTAGCTTCTACACCACCCTCCCACCCCGCCACGGGTACACACTATTGTCTAGGCCCCAGATCTCGCTACGATTATCGTCCAAGTTCTACTCATCCTTCTAAGCTAACTCCCAGCGTCTCGGTTCTAAGACTTTCTCTCCAGTGACCCCGTGGGGAAAAATGTATCGCATCCCTGTTCCTCATGGGGCCTTTTCTCCTACCACTTCGCTTAGGCTTCATCGCTGTAGTTTTATTTGCTCACATGTGTGTTTCCCGTGGAGGTGACACACCGCCTCGGCAGAACGCATCTTTCCCCCCTCCGCCGCGGTGACTAAGTCAGGACTCTCTGCGCGTGGGAAACACTAATTCCCATTTGCTGACTCGGCAGATGCCGACTTCATCGGGTGGAAATATACGGGACGCCGGTCGCTTTGGCTGAGAGTGGTTTCCATGCTCTTCACAAAATGTAACTGTCGTTACGTACCAGTTCCTTACCTGCTGGACACGGGTAAAAATTTGAGTTTTCAGTGAACCTTGTGGGCTTCAGAATTTATTCTGATTGCTGTTTAGGTAAGATAATTTTGCTGCTGCTCTTTGATGGCAGTGTGGCATTTTGTCCAGATGTGAGCTCACGGAAGCGGTGTCCCTAATTTCCCTCTGCGTCCCTCCTCCGCCTCGTAGGATCGCACCCCTTTGCCCGCGATGCGGGACGCCAGCCTCATCGGTTGTGATGACTCAGATACCTGGAATCCGCAGCACCTGGCCGTTCTGGGACGGAGCCCTCTCTGCAATCACAATGATTTAGTAACCTCATAGATTCGCAGAGGCCTTTTGGGTTTCCAAATCCTTTTCACATGCACCAGCTCACTAAGCCCTTGTCGGCCTGTGGCAGCAACTGGGCAGGGCTTTGTCATGGAAATGAGCCCCTTTCGCTGCGCCAAAGCACAGGCCCCTTCCGACTCCTGCAGGCTCCCCCCAAGCCCCTGGCTTTGTGTCCCCGGCCTCCCTAAACGGCCGCTTCCTCTCCCTGAAAAGGAAGAATGACACCGCCTAACTGGACATACCCCTGTGGATTTGTTCCGAGGGTCCCTGCCCAAGTCGTTCTCCAAGGTCTCTGCAAGCCTGCACGGCTTCCAGCTGTCCGCCACGCCTGTTCCCGGATATTTTAACAAGTTAACACAAACGACGGTGCGCTCCCATTTGAATGCACTAACAGGCTAAATCATCTGTGTAGCTTTCCCAGTGGGAGGTTAGACACGCACGGGGCAGCGAGGGCGCGAACCCAAGGCGTTCCGTTCCTGCCCTGGGTGCCAGCACGCAGCCACAGTGCCCTCAGGGTCTGCTCCCCCCTTCTCACGCCCCGGGCAGGGTCGCAAGGCGGCGAGCAGACATAGTCCCTCCTACGGGGAGCGCACTGTCAACCGGAGAGAGTGTGGCTTCAGGGCAATGCAGGGACCCCACAAGTGGGTCGCAAATAAAGCGTGAGAGCTGCTGGGGCGGCGGGGCGGCCGCGGGGGGCGCTGTAAACGCTCCAGGGTTGCAGGGAGGAGAAAGCAGTGTGTGATGTGCGGGCAGCACGGTCAAAGAAGACGGTGGGAGCAGCTGCGGACCTGGGTGGAGGGACAGAGCTTGTCCCTTGAAAGCAGAAGAAGGGGGGCACACCAGCAGGAGAAGGGCTATTGCTCGGGGGAAACAGAGACAAGACACCAGCTTCAAGGAGCAAACTCCCGAGAGGCTGAGGAACCTGGTTAGCCAAGAATTGCCCATCGGTCGGATGTTTTCCACATACATCCGTCTGCTTTGGGCTCGATGTGATAACTATCGGCTAATTTTACCAGGGAACTCACACGATCAAACCCGTGTCTGGAAGGATGCACGCAGCCAAAAGAGATAAAATCCTTCCACGGTTCCAGGTCCCAGTTGAGTAGTCTGTACTGGTCTACCTTGAGTACGTTGCATGTCAGGCCCCACTCTGTCATGACTAATGGACTGCATCTCTGTTGCAGTTTATCCAAAAATTCTCAACCTCAGCAATATTAACACTTGCAGGCAGATAATTTGGTATCGGGGGAGCGGGGAAGGTGGCTGTGCTGGGCATTTGGGGATGTTTCAGCAGCGTCCCGGGCCTCTGCCTCCCTCCGCCCTTAGTTACACACATCAAAGCATCTTCAGACCTTTGCCCAATGTCCACCGAGTGCATCTGTCCGTTCAGAACCATCCGGCCATTCAAATAGCTAACCTAGTGCCTTAAACGGTCCATAAACCACAGGAAGCCGAGCCCTGTGCAGTGTGTGTAACGCACTTAAAAGTTGGAAAGGCTTCGTGTCCCTGGCTGCTGTGTGAGGCGCGGCGTGCCGGGCGGTTCCGGGCGTGACCAGAGGCAGAGCTCCCGCAGGCAGGCGGGCAGAGCCCCGGTTTACCGCTCTCCCTGTGTCTCCCAGTGTGCTGGTAAGGCAGCCCCACCCTTCACGCCCATTCAGGTGGAAGTGTCTGAGTGTGCCGCTGGTAGGTACTTGCGACACAACAACTTCAATGTATCTATAAATGTATCCCACCAGTATTTAATGAACTGCCTGCCGCTCCATGCGAAAAATATCGCAGTAGACGTCCCAAGGTCTCACTGTGTCTTACGTGCTAGTGGAACATTGCATGAAGAGCTTTTATGTTCCTGTGCATTTGAAAACATAAGGTTAATATAAAGTCACCATCTGAGCAAGCGATATTGCCATTTTTTTCTAGATTAAGTAAACAATTGGCATCTGTTTTCCCAATCATGATTTCTGCGATTAGCTCTCTCAACCTGTTTTTTTGTTGTTGTTAATTTCTCTGAAATTTGAAATTTTCCTTCACTGGGTTTGAAGCAGTAACCTAGGAGGCAATGATTTGAAACAGTTGATCAGTCTAAACCCTGAAAGCCTAAAACACTTGTGAGTATTGCCCTGTCTGCGCGGCTCTGTTGGTTGGAGCATTGTCCCGCGCACAGCAAACGGTTGTGAGTTCGATCCCTGGTCAGGGCACATGCCCAGGGTGTGGGTTTCATCCCTGGCCCAGGCGAGTACGGGACGCAACCGATCAGTGGTTCTCTCTCACATCCATGCCCCTCTCTCCCTCTCTCTCTCTCTCTCTCTGTTTCTCCCTTCCTCTCCCTAAAATTAATAAACATATCCTTGGGTGAGGATTAAAAATGTAAACAAAATGAAACACTTCCTAGTATTTCCTTTCGTTACTGTTTTTTGTAGTTCGAGGCAGTTTATGATCAGGACACGTCGAGTGACGCGACATACCGCAGTCCATAGCAATTATCTCTGCTGGTGTTATTTCTCTTGTACTCCTTTCTCGTATGGAAGAGAGATTTCTGGCGGTCTCTTCTGGCAAAACTTAAAAAATTCTTACTAGTACTCGGAGAAACAGGAAGGGTTTTCTTCTTGTCTGATGTGAGAGAGAACCAGCTGTCATTACTTTTGCCCCCCTCTCTGGCTTTCGTTGAAACCATTTATCTAGCCCACAGCACTGGAAAGAAATGGAGCTTTGGCAAGTTTAGCCCGCAAAATTTACTCAGCTGTCTGTATTTGGCTATTCCTGTCAGGCGGCCTGCGCAGGGGATTATGGAAGGAAAATTTTATGCTGTCATTAATAACATTTTGAAACGTAGCTTAGACACTGCTGATGAGTACTTGTTGGAAAGGAGGCAAGCACAGAGTTAAAAGAGGGCTTGAAATGAATTGCATCTGCCAATGCCGAGTTTGGCAGACGGAGCTCCTGGATTCATCAGACAGGTACGTTATGTAGCGCCTCCATGAGCAGTTCAGAAATGTGCCCTGTTTTGTAAGTGACACTCGTTCTGACCAAGGTATGATTAGGCTGCCCTCCACGTTGTCGGGAGGATGGGTGGCTACCTGCCCTCGCGGACCTCCCAAAGGCTCGATGTTGCCGTGCACGGGTGTCCGTAGGTGTACAAGTGCCACCTTGTCCGTGTGTAGCAGTGTGTTTCCATCATTCACCCCTTCAGCACGGGGACAGAAAGCAGGAATGCCGTCTTGACTTTACGGTATTGTGAGCCGCACTTCTCCGAGCCGTTTCCAGGTGCACTCAAAGCAGGCCGGGTGTGGCCCGGGGGAAGCGACAGACTCACCTTGCAAGTAGCTGAACTCGTGTCCAGGAATCACCCCCCACCACCCCCACCCCACCTCTCGTGGAGCGGTCCCAGTGCAGCGGAGGTCACTTCTCCAGCTGAACAGAGCCGCAGGGTGTGTTACAAAGTGCCCTTTGTTCACTTCAAATGGTCTCAAGGAGGAATTGTGTGTCAGGCACACTTATTAAACAGCCGTTAAACTTGGGGGGGTGCGGGGCTAGGAGCCAACTACTTCCTGTCTTCAGGAGAACCCCGAGGATAAGGCACGGATACAGTTTGACAAAAAGAAAAAAAAGAAGGAACTCTTTAAGGAACTCATAAAAGAGGTCAAGTAGACAAGTGTTTAAACTCCTTCATCGCTATTAGAAACATGGTATTCTTCTGAGAATTGTTCTGTTGGTGGAAAAGTGTCCGTTTGTTTTGGAACAGCCTGAAGAGAGGAGAACGTCAGTCAACGCAGTGTACGCGCGGATAGGCCTTGGAAAAGTGTCAGCGATGGGCTCACGCTCTTTTAAAATTCAAGTAACTGAAAAGGAATTGTTCATGTATCATGGGAAAGAGTATAAAGTCTAAAACATCCTCATCGGAACTAGGCGGTTTCTCAATGAAAGTGACATGAACCAAAAAAGAGATACTATAGACTCTGTTTCCCTTACATTCTTTCAGTCTTTCCCAGTCTCCTTGGGCTGTAATTGACATATGACCTGGCAGAAGTTACAGGTGCACAACGGGATGATTCCGGACACACATGGAGTGTGACTTACTCACCACCGTAAGGCGGCTCCTTGTAAAGGTTCGTCATAATCAGACCTTCCAGGAGGACGTGTTGACAGATTCGTGGGCCTCCGTCTGGGGGGTGCTGGCTCTGCACGGCTAGAAGCGGGCCGCACGTTGGCGTTTCTCTGAACTGCAACGCAGGGAGTGCACCTGTTATCTCCCCTCCGTCACACCTGGGCGCCGCCGCTATGGTGGATGCACCGTTGGTGCAAGGGCGGTGGTTCGTTCCCACATATCTTTTTAATTAAAAAGGGCAACAGGCCCTGGCTGGCGGGGCTCTGGGGATTGAGCGCCAGCCTGCAAACCAAAGGGTCGCGGGTTCGATTCCCAGTCAGGGCACGTGCCTGGGTTGCGGGTCGGGTCCCCAGTAGGAGGCGCTTGAGAGGCAACCACACATGGGTGTTTCTCTCCCTCTCTTTCTCCCTCCCTTCCCCTCTGTCTAAAAATAAATAACTAAAATCTTTTAAAAAATGGCAATAGGTATTTGAAAATTAAGTTTGATCGTAGATTTTCCAGTTTATTGTTAAACTACATCTTTCTTGTAAAACAGGGAGGTTATTAGAAAGTAGACCGAAAAAGTAGTGTCAGCGTGTATCCCGAATTTTACATTACCCCTTTCTGCAATTTAGCAGAGCGTTTGGTCCTAATGGAGAAATCGATCAATGGGGAAATAAAAAACCTGTAGATTAGATAGTCGTGAGCTGACGGCTGCCGAGGCCGGGCCCACACTGAGATGCCTAATAGACATTTAACTGTACATGGCTATTAATTTTACCATGGAAAACTTGCATTAAAATATGATTTTGAAAGTCCAATCTCCATTCAGTATGCAGGATTTTAATTTCAACTTCGAGGCCTACGTGTTATTCCCTGTTTATTACTATATATTATTATTTAATTCTATTTATATAATGTTGTCTATAGTACTACAGATAGGAATAAACTATATATTATGTATGGATTTATATGTACTTTGTTTTTTCAACAATATTATTTATTATTATAATTGTTACTGAACAATGGATCTTAGGTATGATCTCTGATTTATTAAAATGCATATACTGACAGTAAAACACATATACATTCCAACTTTATTCTGAAAGTCATGTTGGGTTTATTCAATATATTTTAATAGCGCAATTAAACTGGATGAGTGTTAATGCTAAACACATAAGCTAAACACATACGTTCACAACCGTATGTGTGTGTGTATATATTTATGTGTGTGTGTGTGTATTTATGTATTTATACAATGCATCTTCACTCACTGACTCACTGACTTACAGACCAGTATGAAAGAACAATCGCTCTATGTTGCCAATAGAAAAGCGGATGAGTATCAGAGTGTATCAGAAAAGTCATGTGTAACGGGCACTGTTCATAAAGCACTTCCAATGCAAACGGCTGTGCCAGCGACGGGCTGCGCCCCCGGCCCCCGGTGCCCCTCCCCACCGAGCAGCTGTCCTTCTCCGTTGTGTTGAAATGCCGCCTTCTGCGCCCGTGCTGCCCATGCTGCTGCCGTGTACCCCGTCCTAGTGCACAGCTGCGGCAGCCCCGACGGTGGCCCGGGGGGCCTGGCCAAGTGCGGGCACCGGGGACACTGGCCTCTTGGCTTCTCTCTCACGGCTGTTGGCTTACTCACCTTTCCTGTCCCCCTCAGTGTCTGGAGCCCTGCAAGGAGTCCTGGGACCCGCGGAAGGAGCCGTGCCAGAGCTTCTGTGAGGTAAGTGGCGCCCGGCCTGGCCCCCAGTGTGTCCGCGAGCAGCCATTGGCCCCAGGACGCAACAGGCTGGGCGTGCTTCTGCACCTGGCAGTGCAGTTTCGTGTGTGTGTGTGTGTGTGTGTGTGTGTGTGTGAATAGACACGGAAAGGAAAAGAATGCTCGGGTCCTCTGAACACCTAGCCATCCGCGGCTTCCCTGTCCGTTCTAACAAAAAGGGAAAAGCCCCATCACCTCTGCTTGGAAGCCGAGAAGTTTCTGAAAGGTGTCAGGTATTGCCAGTCTCCCTGCGCGAATCTCATGGCGGTTCTGGGGGTGGTTCTCTGCACCCTACGGACGTTTTCAGGCTGTGTGGGAGAAGCCACGGGCTTGATCCACAGCAGGGTGTCCAAACCGTGCTCATCTCGTCGGCTCCGGATGCCCTGGGCAGAGGGCTCGCGCTCTCCGCCCTGGGCACGGGCGCCTCCTCCCTTTCCTGCGCTGTCTGCTAGGGAAGGATGGGCCGGGCAGCCTTGTCCTGCACCGCGGGCTGAAACCACCAACCATGCTGAAGGTGGCCGAGTTGCACTGTGTCCTCGGGACCAACCAGGCCCATGGCAGGCCCGCGTGGCCTTGGCTGGGAGGCTGTGGGAGGGTGCCGCCCCAGCTGATGGCCCGCTGGCCCCACGAAGGAGGGGGATCGGAAAGTCCTCGAGGACGCCTTGGAGGAGTCCCGACGCTGGTCAGTGATGCTGCCCCGAGGACCACGGGGTGTGATGCCAAAGACCCCCTGCGGCCGCAGCGTGGAGGCGTGTTCTGGGGCTTCTGGGAATGGACCTGGGGGCCGAGTGGGAGCTGGCCTTAGCTCCTCCAGACAGGCACAGAGACGTCTGCTTCTCCTTCTGAAGCAGGGCAGCGGGGATCGTGTGGCCGGATTCCATCCTGAGAGGGGGACCTTGGAGTCGGGGTAACACCTTCACCACCTGCCTGTTGCCTAATGTACCCGCAGTCACGATACCATTCATCCTTCCCAACAAGCCTGGAGACGGGCCAGGCCCATCGGAAGTCCCCAAGGGTCGGGCCTGGGGGCCGCGGAGGACCGGGAGTGGGACTCGTGAGGACAGAGGGCTCAGCCCCTGCAGGCGGAAGGACCGGGCTGACCTGCGTCTGACAGCTTTCTCTGTGCCCAGGCCACCGCGGCCGGCCTCTCCCGCTGCACACTTACAAGAGGCCGCAGTGACAAGAGGGTTCCTTCGCAAAGTGTGAGCAAAGCAGGAGGAAAGAGTTTACCCATGACCACGTGATTCCCAACCTCCGTTTTACTTTCCTCCAAAAGCCCCCACTCAGCACTTGTTGGCTGGCTTGCGGGCGATGTGCAAACTATCCCCCGCTGGTGTCTGTGGCCTGAGCCCTTGAGGCCGAGGGTCACCGTCCACCTGCGGAGTCTTTGGAAGCGTTTTGAGTTTGCGCACGTCGAAACGCCCGGAGTCGTGCACGGGACTGGCCGTATCCCATTGCTCCGCTGCCGGGGGTCACAGCTCAGCTACTGATTCAGTGCGGAATCGAATACCAGCAGAAGCTCGTATGCGTTTTGTATGCAATGTTTAGCTGTTGGGGAGGGGGCCACCCAAAGGAGCATCAGTCTCAGCTTCCGCCCTCCCCCCACGGCACCAACCTATTTCTACCGGTGTTTCCACAGCCGTCTGGCTGCCTCGGGGGTCCAGCCAGTTAGCCGCAACACGCACACACACGGGGGACAGTGACCACACCAGGGCATGACTCCACGGGGCTCACTCAGAGCGTGTCCACTACAGACCGCAAACACAAAGAAATGACTCCGACTCCTGGACACATACAATGGACCAGAGGCTCACAGATGAAAACAGAACTGATGAACAAGGGCAAAGCTGGGGCAGGAGGATGTCCCTGTGTTGGTCATGGTGTATAAAGCCCACTCCTTTTACCTTATATTCTGTTCTTTAAAAAAATTATTTTTTACTTATTGATGACACAGAGAGAGAGAGAGAAGAGATACACAGAGAGAGATAAATCGATTTGTTGCTCCACTGCCTTATGCATTCATTGGTCGATGATTGTCTGTACTCTGACCGGGGATCGAACCCACGACCTTGGTGTATCAGCACAATGCTCTAACCAACTGAGCTACCCGACCAGGGCTGTATTCTAGTCTGTGTACAAACCGTGCATCTCTGTGAACTAACATTTGCTGTTATAGAGTCTTAAGGAGCAAGATGGGCCGTGCTTTTTCCTTTATAAACGCGTTATTATTACTTAATATCAGTGACTGTGGGTTGATACAGTTACGTCCGATCCCTTAGAAGGAAGATATAATTGAAGGTCATTTGAAACCTCTCTCCCTGGAAATTCCAAATGAGATGGCCATTCTCCCTGAAATCGCCGTGAAGTCACCTAGACCCAGGCCGGTTTGTTGAAATGGGACTCGTGGGCACAGTACGGTCAGCTCTGGCAGGAAACGTGAATTAAAACGTGAAACACGGTGAACACAGAGCTGAGTTCATGTGAGCGTCTTCGTGAAGAGACGTCAGTCCTGAGCTCAAAGACCTCATGCCCGCGTCCCATGTCGTTCTTCGGTGGTTCTCGCATCTCTCTCTGTGGTGTGCCTTTTGTTGGTTTGTTTCTGTTTTGTTTGGAGGGACCTGTCCCTCGCGTGGAAATAAACTGAATCTGATCCCCGCTGGAGCGTTTGTGGGGCTGGTCATTCACCGGGACCGACCTACTATAATCGGTATCGCTTTCTTCGTTAAGAATGCACGCGAGGTCTGTGTGGTCCCGCCGCGGAGCTTCCCGAACGTGGCAGCAGTGATGTTTGGGCAGCGGCGGGGAGCACGCAATTTGTCCACGTTTCCTTTTCAACTCAGGGTTTATTGCAGTAATGGAATTGAAATGCTTCGAGGAACGCTTAGGAATTTTTATAGCTCTTAGGAGATTTCCTTTACCAGTCATCTTATCGAGGAAATTGTCCTCATTATATCAAATCTTTATTTCACCGTATCAGGTTTTAAAGTTTTGGAGACGTTCGTTCCTGAATCTATCAAGGGTATCGAATGCCTTTTTAAGGTTGTTTGGTAATTTATTGACTGGGTAGAACGCGTTCTTGATGGAAAGCAGGCTTTTTCCTCCTCTTTTTGCAGAGCCAGGCTCCGTTTTCACTGAGTTTTTAGGTGACGCTGAGGACTGCAGTATTATATGAGACTCAACGGCAGGGCAATGGATGAGTTTTGAAAAGTTATAAGAGGCTGAGACTGAATGATGAAAGACCTATCGTGTCGAAAAGGAGTTTGGGGCTGATCGTGGAAAATGCAATGTTATCACATTTGAGTGAAAAACAAAGGTGCCCGTCAACCATAATGCATAGTAGGTAAAAGTTAGCTGTTTTTATCAAGGCTGCTGCATGGGAATTCTGTGTGAGGTCAGTAGGATATGGACTTAGAGGGTCTCAGAATGTTGTAGTCAGGACGTGACCAGCAACCGCTGTCAGACGGTTTCTATGGAGCCACTGGAGTCCGTACGTAAAATATAAGGGAGGAAGTGCAAACCGAATACACGTGGCTCTTTCTAGAAGGTCGAGTCCCTTCTCTAAGCTTGCCCGTGTGGGAAAGCAGGCGGAGAAGGGCTGTGGTCACGGGCCTTCCTTCTGAGGAGGTGATCTTTGTGCACTTTTTTCGTGGGAAGGCTCGAACACGTATGCTACGTGTTACGTTGTGTGCTATGGGCACCGTGAAATCTCGTCAGAGCCGTGAGGTGGGAGCTGCGTTGGGTAAAAAGCCCAGATTTCTAGGGAGGAATCCATTTCCATGCACGGTGCAGGAGACTTGCTTCTACAGACGCTGACGCCGGCCTCCAACGACCAAAACCGTTGTGTTCGGCCTTGTCGTGTGCGCAGAGCCGCTGGGACCTTGCTGGGCCGCAGCCGCGGGCTCAGTCAGTGTGGACATGCGTCTGCCTGTCCGACGGGGGACGCGTGGACGCCCCCTGAGCCCACGACCGCTCTTGATGCAGCCGTCTGTGGGTGTCCCTCTATGATACTAGGCTTCCCCATCGAGCACTCGCTGTCGGTTGGCTACTGATTTTATGAAGGCCTGGGGCTTTCTCTTACGATACTCTATAGAGAGAAAATATCCAATTGCTGATGATGATTGAAAATAAACAGACGTAAATGGGCCTTAAAAGTGAGTGTTGGCCCTGGCCGGTGTGGCTCCGTGGGTTGGGCATTGTCCTCTGAAGTGGAACGCTGCTGGTTCGATTCCTGGTCAGGGCACGTGCCTGGGCTGCAGCTTCAGGGTCCCCACCGGGGCACGCGCAGGCGACCACAGACCACGGTGTCTCTCCCACGGCGCTGTCTTTCTCCCTCATTCCCCTCCTCCTTCTCTGCTTCTCAAAAAAAAAAAAAATCTATAATTTGCCTGGGAACCGAGCTAACTGTAATCATATCTAATACATTAGCATGTATCATTGAGTTTCCGAGCAAATTATAATTGCATTTCCAAGCATAAGTTGGAAACATTGGAACTGAGAACGCTTTCTCCAATTTCATGCATACTTAGGATTTAGAGGCCTCCTTTGAATGATACAACTGGCAATTTTGGTTTCCTGTACATAGCAAAGTGTCTTTATTTTTTTGGAGCAAGCATACAGGCACACTGAAGACATTTCATATAGCAAACAACACGGGAGAGTAAGAACCAACCCTTACATCAAACTCTGGCCCCAGGCTAGCCGTGGTCAGCTAGGCGGGAGAGCTACCATAGCAACCTCAGATGACCGTCCTTAGAAGCTCCACTTCCAAGGTGGGCCCTCGGCTGCCATCCGGAAACTTCGATCTCGGGAGGGTCCCAGCATTCGCGCCCTGTGTTCACTGAGCACCTGCTCTTCTTCTGGGAGTCTGGTAGGTGGGGACACGGGAGGCAGGGGCGCCCATGTGAGCAGCCCCAGGGAGACACTGGCCATCGAGTCTCTACTGAACCCCCTCTGGTTGACAGCGTTTCCCAAGTGTCATCCCAGCCGGTGGCCGGAAGAACGAGCCCTCCTGCGTGGCTCCCCTAGGCTCGGACTCGCGGAAGCTGCCCCGGCTTCCCCCGGACGTCTCCCCACACGCCTTCTCCCTCCTGGTGGCCCTTTGCACCCTTTTGCTGCGGGAAATGATGACGGTGAGCACAGCTATGTGTTTGGTGCCGGGAGTCCGGTTAGTGAGTTACCGAACCGCGGAAGGACGTTTTTGGGGACCCCGGCGTCCTTACCACATGGCAAGTGTTTCTCTAGCCAAGCTGGGTTTCGTCATGCTGGAAGTGTAACCTCATCTGAATGTAACAGACGGAAGAGGGTCCCCCACGTTTCAGGGGGAACAGGTTACAAAAAACATCATGAGGTTGAAATAATTAGTTTTAAAATTTCATATTTGTTTTATTAGTTACTCGTGGCTTAAAATTAAGTTCCAAGTTAGTTATTCGCACCTGTTCCTTCCCTCACTCCTTCTGCCTACCGAGTTTTGTAAAATTAGTTTTTAATTTTCGGTGGTATTACATCAAATTCTCGTCCTTAACGGTAATTCCTACTTTACTCAATTTTAGTTTTTTCTTTATGCGGGTGATAAAATGAATCATAATTTATGCCAGTTTCTTTGTAGTGGGTTCTTTCCCTTTGGTCATCTCTGTTTTGTTGAGAATGAGTCCAGAAATATCATTTTCTTTTGAAATTGTTCATGATGAACTTTGCCGTTATACCCAAAGTCCGAGTTGAATGGCACAGAATTTTTTTCTCCTATGAGAATACGCTTTCTTTTCACTGGCTGCGTCAGAGCGTATTAGCCAGTTTTTATTCCCTTGAGTCTTTATGCGTTTGACACTATTTCTGTGACATATATATTTCAGTAACCCTTTCCCTGATTTTTGCATATATTTACTTCATATATTTACTATGTATTAGATTTATACATACTGTGTATTTTCTCTGAGTCTTTGCCTTTGACGTTATTTCTGTCACATATGTCCGAAGAACAACTTGGCTGATTTTATATATTTGTATATGTACTTCATTTTTCTTCTTCTTATACGGCCATGGCTCTCTTGGCTTCAGCCATTAGATTTTGTAGAGAGACGTTAATCTGAGGGAAACCATGTATATTCCCAGTCATAGCCAGCTTGTCTTTTCTACCTGGATGCCTGGAAAATTATATTTATATCCTTGAAAGTCCACCGCTCAAGCTGTATCTTAGTGTTTCTTGTTTTGATCTGCATTCCTGGAATACACCTGCCCTTTTGATGGGCATGTGTATAATTTGCACATATGCTTGTACGTACGTGCACACGTATCCAGACACACACACGTATGTGGGGATATACCTATATGTGCGGTTTTTCCTCTGCTCTACCCTCGGTATATCGGGAATGCAGACCCTCCCAGGTGATCCTAGCCGGGAAGTTGACAGCCACTGGCTTGGTGCATTTCTTACTTTCCCCCGAAATTTGGGCGGCCCTGAGGAAAACCCTGGCGACACCAGGGGCCTTCGGTCTTACCTATTTGTGATTTTGGGTAAAGTGTCATACCCCTGAGCTTCTGGGTCCTCATTTGTAAAATGCAGATATTACTGGCCCTGGGACCTGAGGAGGAGTAAGTGAGACGAGCAAGTGAAGCACCTGGTGGGTGGGGGGTGGGAGACCCGCAACCCCTGTTAGCGATGAACGGCCCCTGCCGTGCCGTGGTGCTGATGGCGGAGAACTCATTTCGGGGGCATCAGACTCAGCGCCGCACCGGTACACACGGGCTGCAGCAGGAAGAGAGCCCACCCGGACCCCGGCTCTCGCAAAGTCCACTGTGTTTGTGATTCGGTACCTTGTACGCTGATGTGAAATTGAACTGAATATCAAAGGCCGTGCTTTTGCCAGTCATGTTTCTATGATTTCTAACATGTGAAGGTAACACACTGGTTTTGATCTTTTTATATTCACCGTTCCATGATTCTGCAGAAATTGTTTTGTGGTACAATACCTCACATGGACAGCAGCCCAAGCGAAGGTAGGAGTGTCCTTTTTAAAGCATCCCAAAACTGTTACCTACTATTTATTTCTGTCACTTGCCAGAGGTCAGTTGAGCTTATCGCTCAGGTAAGTCGTGAAAACAGCGTTTTAGTTTTTTAGCTAAGAGGTGAGAGGCAGGAGGGATTTATAAGCACTCACCAGTAGCAAACATAATGTCAATTAAAGTGTGAAGGATTTTTATTTAGTCAAATACACCCAAGGGTATTTCCTTTGTTTTATCTACTCTGGAGGCTTAATGACATCCAGTAAACATGACTCTAGAAAAACACATGATCTTCGAAGTCGATTTCATTCTTACTGTTACACACAGGAAGGGCAGAAAAAGCAAATACCGAATACAACTTAATGAGCGTAGGATCCACGGTGTTTCCGATTTTTAAATAGGAACCGATGAGCCGGCCAGAGTTGCCATTTCGGTGACGGGTGGACTTATGCGTATGAATCCGTTTAAAAGCAATTGCAGCTACATGAATTTTACAATTAATAATTCGCCTTAACAGGCTGAACATAATTGTAGGAACAAGAAACTTACTATTTTACACAGAGGCCTGTGTTGCCACGCGTGTTTCTGTTTGCCGCGACGTGGGTGGGCGTTCCATTCACATGATTTCAGTACCTCGCACCTTGTCAAGGTCCGTGTCCCTCTTGACGAGTCTATGCAGTTACCTTGTAACCTCACCAGAAATAGCACATCCTTAACGTGCCATGGGGTATTTCTTCCAAAGGACCTTTAGTTCACAGAATTTCCAACTGGCTACGAAGGGACCACTTCAGGTATTTCGTTATGTCTAGAATAGGACTATTCCCTCGTTTTCTCTGACCCGCGTGCTTGTTTGTCCTCATTTCATTCGACTGGAAAATGCTCGTTAAGCTTTGATTAAAGGCACGGCGAGAGACCCGTGTACAGCCATCATATGTTTTCCAATTACATCCAGACTACTCATATTTCTTCAACCTAACGCACGGAAATTACCCAAGATGATTGTGGGAAGCTTCTAAATTTGCCTTCAGTAGATAGAAACAAGGGTACGCTGAAGTGGAACTCCTCTGTAAAACTGTTGTACGAAGTTAAAAATCTTGGACGGTTTTCTCCTTATAAATCCGCCAGGGTACACGTCCCTCTGTGGAAATATTCTTGCTTCTTGGCTGCCTGTCGGGGTCTTGGGGATGGTCACACCGTAGACGGAGCAGAGCCAACTCTCTTTCTCTGGATCCTGTAATGTTTTGTCACAATAACAGAAGAATTTAGAAATGTTAAACTGTAAACTTGTAACCGTGGGGGAAAAAAAAGACTTCGCTTACTGAGTAGCTCTCGTGGGCCAAGTTCCACAACAATGTGTAGTTCTTTGTACGCATGACCTCATATAATGTTCATAATAAGTTTTCTGTATTACTTCAAGCTCGTGGATCGTTCTAGAAAGCTCCGGTGCAAAGGTGAACATTTTTGTTTCCATGCTCCTCAAAATCATGACAGATATATCACATTTTTGAATCCCCGCCAACAAGGAAAATACTGAATAAACATATCAAACAACTTTTGGATCAACTGGAAGATATATATTATTGTGCTAATTGTGATCCCTCTTTTGCCCTCTCTGGGAACGAATGTTGCCAATCTGTCTCAGCCAGTTCCTGCTTGTTCGTTCTCCCTCTGGCCCCATTCGCTCAATAAGTTATTAAGACGAGGAGATACCTCCACTGCTTTCTTGTCCCTCAGTTGCCGGGTGCGGCGGCTGGCATGGACTCACATAATTAGAATTACGTGAACAGAGAGCCGGTACTGTTGCCTGACTCTCGAG